>CM070097.1:18334026-18419026 GCA_036178185.1 Liparis tanakae | reverse complement strand
ACATGGGCGAATACACTGCAACGGTTGTGCTGTTGCTCCCTGTTCTTGATTTGTGTATGCATGTGTGTGTGTGTGTGTGTGTGTGGGGGGGGGGGTGTTTGTGTGTGTGTGTGTGTGCCTGCATGCATCTGTGTTTGTCAGTCAATGAGAAAACAGCCTGTTTAAATTAGCTCTCAAGACGTATTTGTGGGTCACACTCTGAACAAACTGTTTCCGTCTCTCAACACCAGAGGCTTCCTTCTCCAATGCCGTCTCGTCAGTCAGGTCGTCGGTTCAAATCCTGAGTTTGTATCCGTGAAACTCTCCTCCTGAGCTAATGTCAAAACTGTAATGAGCAAGGCATTCAACCCATATTAACTGCAGTGAAGCTGCTCAAGGAACACAATCTGCAGTGATAAATACAGCTGTGTAAAATTAAATTATTTACGTCTTCTTCAAGTTTCTTTGAACAGTACTACAACAGTCCTACTACAGTTATACAGCAGTTATACACAGTTCTACAGTCCTTCTACAGTCGTACCACAGTCCTACAACATTATCACAACAATTATACAACAGTTCTACCACAGTCATTCAACAGTCCTACCGCAGAGCTACGCCAGTCTTACAACAGTCCCACAACAGTTCTACAACAGTCCTACCACAGCCCTACAGCAGTCCTACAGCAGGCCTACAATAGGCTCACAATAGTTCTACCACAGTACTACCACAGTTCTACAACAGTCTTCCAACAGTACTACCACAGTTCTACAACAGTTCTACCACAGTCCTATCACAGTTCTACAACAGTAGTACAACAACAGTTCTACCACAGTTCTATCACAGTTCTACAACAGTAGTACAACAGTTCTACCACAGCATTACAACAGTCCTACCACAGTTCTACAACAGTAGTACAACAGTCCACTTCTACCACAGTTCTATCACAGTTCTACAACAGTAGTACAACAGTTCTACCACAGCATTACAACAGTCCTACCACAGTTCTACAACAGTAGTACAACAGTCCACTTCTACCACAGTTCTATCACAGTTCTACAACAGTAGTACAACAGTTCTACCACAGCATTACAACAGTCCTACCACAGTTCTACAACAGTAGAACAACAGTCCTACCACAGTTCTACAACAGTAGTACAACAGTCCACTCCTACCACAGTCCTACCACAGTTCTACAACAGTAGTACAACAGTCCACTCCTACCACAGTTCTACAACAGTAGTACAACAGTCCACTCCAACCACAGTCCTACCACAGTTCTACAACAGTAGAACAACAGTCCTACCACAGTTCTACCACAGTCCTACAACAGTAGTACAACAGTCCACTCCTACCACAGTTCTACCACAGTCCTACAACAGTCCTACCCATTTGACGTGTTGTCATGGCCTTTGACCCTCTGACACACACAAACACACACACAGACACAGTACAGCATGAGACGTGCACCACCACAGAGACAAAGAGGGTGGTTACATCTTAATGTACTTTAAACTCTCGCCACAAATGTAATAGAACCACTACAAGTGAGGGAGGTATCAAAGACACGGTGCCACAACATGTGACGAGCATGCAGAACATCAATCTGCAGAAATGCACTTTTCTAGGTGGAATCTGGATCCATAAAAGAGGATCTTGATAACTCAAAGCTCTGGTTGCCATCGTACTTTTTAGGACTCTAGGAATCACAAGTAGGCCCTCATTTAGTGAGGCAGCTCTCTGGAGCCTTGTGCGTCCTACTCTTG
This sequence comes from Liparis tanakae, assembly GCA_036178185.1. Taxonomy (NCBI): domain Eukaryota; kingdom Metazoa; phylum Chordata; class Actinopteri; order Perciformes; family Liparidae; genus Liparis; species Liparis tanakae. The sequence continues at coordinate 18,417,281 of CM070097.1, read as the reverse complement.
CCTCTCACTGCAAAGTTACGTCATTAAAGAGGCTCCATGCTCCCTCTCCCCTCTCTCTATTTGTCTTTTTCTTCTTCTTACTCCTTTCCTACTCTTCACCTAATTTATATCCTAATTGTTCTCTCCTTCACTGGTTTTGAAATTCTACAATTCATCTCCTCCATCTTTTATCCCCTAGTGTCTCGTCTCCTCCTCCGTTATATTTCCTGCATTTTTCTCTAATTTATTCCTTCATTTTTTTCTGGGCCCTCCAAAGGCTCACAGGATAAGTCTGAGGGGTAGAGAGAGAGAAATGACACAAGAAAGTACAAGAAACAGGCAATAGCAGAAGGAACTAGAAGGGGCACTCGGTAGAGCGCATACCTTCGCATATCACACGATTGGGCATTGAATTATGAACATGTTGGCATTAGTTGCATGCCACAAAAAACGACCGTGCTATGGTAAAAAGAAGATTTGGACCTTTTCATGAGCCTGACCTCTGACCCGATCGATCCCAAAATCTAATCAAATGGTCCTCGGATAATAACCAATCATCCCACCAAATTTCATGCGATTCGGTTTAATACTTTTTTACTTATGCGAATAACACTCACGCACGCATACAAATACACGGCGATCAAAACATTACCTTCTGCATTTTCAATGCAAAGGTAAAAATAGTTTCATTTGGGAAAGTTCCTATGGAATCTGCTCTTTTTTGTTATGTGGGGGTGACTGATGCAACCTGTGCACTAAGCGGGGAAACCTGCCCTCAAAGCTCTCTGACGGCAACACAATGAGCATGTGTCAAGAAACCAGGAAGCAACCGCGGGAAGATGGAAGTCAGTCACACATGCTGCTGGGATTTTTGAAATGTCCCCACTGTGGGACGAATAAAGGCATATATCATATCATCATCATATGTCCAAAAGAAATAAGCTTTTGATGAAAATCAGGGTTCGTACGGTCATGGAAAACCTGGAAAAGTCATGGAATTTTTAAATGGTAATTTCCAGGCCTGGAAAAGTCATGGAAAAAAACTTAAATCATAAAAGTTTGGGAAAAGTCATGGAAAATTGTTATAATCACATAAACATAAACATCATAATTAATATGTTTGTTAAAGAAAGATGCTCAAAATATAAGCCAGCGTATGCTCTGAATACACATGTTCTAAATGTTTCATGTTTTTACCGAGATTTCAGTTTGGTCATGGACATTTGGTTTAAAGTCATGGAAAAGTCCTGGAAAAGTCCTGGAAAAGTCCTGGAAAAGTCATGGAAATCCATTGGTCAAAATGTGTAAGAACCCTGTAAAATGTTCATTCTTCTCTCATTGAAAGGCGCTTGATGTCAAGACCTGAACCCTCGACTCTCTGTCGCAGCCTGTGGACCAGATACAGCTCTGCCACTGGCACATTCCTCCACAAAACATATTAGAACATTTTTTTCACATGTAAGACACCATCATCATCATCATCATCATCATCATCATCATCATCATCATCATCACCATCCTAGCCTATCCACTTCCACACCTCTTCGTCCTTCTCCTCTCTCCTCTTCTCTCGAGTCAAGCCACTGACGTCAGCCTCAGCAGGGAGCCACATCGGAGGCTGAGCTGAATTAGTGCACGTGTGTGTGTGTGTGTGTGTGTGTGTGTGTGTGTGTGTGTGTGTGTGCGCACTCACATGTCCCTCTCTTCCCCGTTCCTCCTCTCATCCGCCCTGTGGGCTCCTCTTCATCCCCTTTTTCTCTTCCTCCTTCGTCTTGTCATCTCTATCTCCTTCTGGTAACCCATTACCTTTAAGGCCTCCTCAATTTTGCACTGACGTGAACCGTGCGGCTACGTGTGCATGTGTGTGTGTGTGTGTGTGTGTGTGTGTGTGTGTGTGTGTGTGTGTGTGTGTGTGTGTATGTCGACGCGTGCGCACGTGTGTATTAGTGGTGCAGTAGAGTGCAGCCTAAAGTGGCAGCCAGTGCTTGGGAAGTGTGCGATCGAGCAGAACGAAGGCATTCTGGGTAAAAATAGCCCTGGCTCTGTTGGAGGGAGAGAAAAAGGAGACGTACGGTGACAGGGAGAGAGAGAGGAGGAGGAGGGTAGGAGCTGAGAGGAAAGGGAAGGGTTGAAGTTTAATGACTGATATTATGAAAATGTGTGAAACACAAATGTAAAAGAATGAGAATGAGTCACACGAGAAGGAAAGTGAAACTGAGAGAAGCAGAGAAGCTTTGGCAAAAGAGAAGTGTTCTAGTATTTCAGATGGAGGAGTATGGCTCTGTGCGGTTGCCATGGAGTCTAATCAGATCATATTTGGGATATGGATGACTTATTGCTTTCATAGAAAAGAGGCGATGTAGAAAAAAAGTTTTAGCGGGATGGAAGCTATAGTCCAAATGCAGGTTAAGTGGAGCAGCAATAGGCACACACACACACACACGCACGCACGCACACACACACAGACACACACACACACACACACACAATGTGCTCATATGTGCTGCTTCTTTGGAGGTAGCTGCACACAGTTATACACAAGGGGTCAGCATCTTGCAGTCGGCTACATTCTGTGATATACACCCAGGAGCAGAGGAAAGTATTGCGTAACATTTATGTACGTGTTTACTCTGATCTGTAACATTTATAGGCCACACATTTCAGGAGGGTCAGGGATATTTCAACTGGATAATCAACGAGATATAAATTCCTTTCAGTATTATCCACTTGACAAAAGTAGATTTATTGATTAGTCAAATGAGCTATTTTGATAATTGTCAAAAAGGGAATGTGCCAGACGTCCGTTGCTTCCAGCTTTGTTCCTTTTTTTTATATCGAGCTCACAACGCCAAGAACAATCAAATAAAGTCTGTTCTGCAGATCAGATTGCACAAATAGTTTGGCTCTTAAAACTATTGTTTGTTCCACTTATAAAAGTAGATGTTTACATTTTTCATGCTGAGTTCATATGTAATACGATGTTCAAAGGAATGTGTGGTTTTAGCGATGGCTTTTACAGTAACGGAGGAGCAGAAAATAGACCTGGGTGTTGAAGTAAAATAAACTTTCCCCTCTCTTTTGAACCACAGTTTTAATTTTGAATGATGAAAAGAAAAGGAAATGAGATTGCATTATTTTGTCATGGAATAAGGCGTCAATAGAGAGGGATGTAGAAAGAAGACGGTTGATGTAGTTTTAGATGCATGCAGATATTTTAGTAAACCATTACTGCCTTGGTGCTATGTAATGGTGGCTATAAGTACTACCACTCAATCCAAAGCAGCCTTAAGAGTCTCTTGCATGACACTTAATAACCAAAGTCTCAAAGGGCTTCAGAGAAAGAGAGAGATGAGGGAGGGATACCTCCAACAGATGGAGTGGGCAGGGGAGTCAGAGAGAGGATTGGTGAGTTTAGTGGAGAGAGGATTTGATAAGTGGGTGGAAAAGAACAGCGATGGGAGATAAGTGCTCAGTGGGGGGGGGGGGGGGGGCTGCATCCCTCAGTTATTTATTGCATGAGTGATATGGACAATCTTCGGTCCAAAAAGATGTCAGTTTCTCTCCTGGATAGACTGAATATAGAAGGAGGTGTACAGGGGAGAGATACTTGCATATCAGTTGTTTTGAGTTTTTAAAGAAAATGTATGCATTGTGGTGGTTTGTCTGTGTCCCTCACAGAGATCACCTGTACAAATGAGTTCTGCTTCTTTAGTTTACTTTCTTTTTCTCGAAAAAAACCGAGCCAACAATGAGTTCACACCAAAAATGTTTGTTAGAGTAGAAGCAAAAGATGGATTATGTTTATTGTGCGTGCGTGTGTGTGTGTGTGTGTGTCTGTGTGTGTGCATCTGCATTCAAGTTGTTCATCAGTCAGCCTCACAGTGCAAGAAGTGAGTGGATCCAATGCAACTCAGGGTGAACCTGTCAGGATGGAGTTTAGGAATGTGCGTCAGCTTAAAGCCTGATGCCACTGGGACAGCCCTGTCTGGGAAAAGATGTTTCCAAAGTGTCTACAATGCATGTGTTTGTGTGTGTGATTAATCCGTGCATTAATCCGTCTATCTGATTGAACATGAAAAGTAGAATGACAACACATCATTTTAGGAGATGAGTAGTTGCTGAAGGACAGGAGGGTGAATGGCATTTATTGAGCCTATAGTGTTGATGCTTTTAAAATTCAGGACAGCTTTTTTCAAAGCTCCAGCGATGAAGTATTATTATTATTACAGACATAATAAAGCAAATCAGGTTTAAGTGTCTTGCTCAAGGACACACTGACTAGGGCGGGGGTTGAACCTCCAACCCCTGATTGAAAGATGGACCTGCTACCCACTGACCCACAGTCGCCCTGATTAGATTTTTTATTTATTTTAAATTGTTTGTACTATTGCGAAAAAGAAGCTGGTTGTCACTAACTGTGTTTGTTTGTTGTCTTCTCTGCGTTTCAGAAAAAGGAGTGGTTATGTCTCAACTGCCAGACCCAGCGGCTGATGTCCGGAGGCGGCCTCGACGACCCTCCGCTTCCTGTTTCTCAACCGTCTCCCAAGCACCAGCCAATGGGCTCGCCCCGTCAGCAGGTGCCGGCCACTCAGCAAAGCCCTCTCCACAAAGCCACCAATCAGCAAGGGCCCAGGCCGGCCCAGCCCCAGACCCAGAAGGGGCAGGCGGGACCTGGTGGCAGCGGACAGTTTGCGCCCAATGCCAGACAACCTTTTGACTCCAAGACCGCGACACCTGCGACGGCACCGGTACCGACCAAGGAGAGCCAGAAGCAGCCATGGCCCGCGGAGGAGAAACCCAAAATGGAGCCTGAGACCCAAACTGCCAAAGACAGCAAATCCTCCCAGAGGAAAGGAGAGCAGATCACGCCCATTAAGGAAATCAAGAAGTCCAGGCACTATGACGTAAGTCTGATTTATTGTCGAAACATTGCTTTATACTCTGTATTCTAAACTATTGGAAAGGACCAACAGTTGATACAACTGGTCAGATGGAAATACAGCTTTAGAAAATTCAACCAAATAATGAATTTATTGTCAGTGATTATTCTGCAGCTGCAACAGATAGGCCTCTGTACCAAAAATGACTGCGTGCCCTTTTTAACTTGTAAGAGCATGTATGCAGGTTAAGTTATGTGCTGTTTCAGCATTTTTACATTTAGTATAGCACGAGGTGCCAATTCATTTTAAAATATGAAAATTCAATTCAATTCAGTTTATTTGTATAGCTCATTTTCACAAATTACTAATGTGTGTCAGAGTGCTTTACAATCTGTACACAGAGACATCCCTGTCCCAAAACCTCACATCGGACCAGGAAAAACTCCCAAATAACCCTTCAGGGGGAAAAAAGGGAAGAAACCTTCAGGAGAGAACAGAGGAGGATCCCTCTCCAGGATGGACAGATGCAATAGATGTAATGTGTACAGAAGGACAGATTTAGAGTTAAAATACATTCAATGAATATGACAAGACATCTTTTCACAAATACTGACTGAATCGCTGAAGCTGGTGACTGGGTTTACTTGATTCTTAGACTGGATTGCCATCTTGTTCCACTTGTGTCATTCAGCCTGACATTGTGTTTGTGTTTTGTTTTGCCATTTGTTGTAAGTCTTCTGTTCCACTGATGTCAAACAGCAATCAGCAGAATCAGACCCGGGATTTAGATAAAAGTGATGCATGTGATAAATGAAGCATGTGAACAATGGACAATGGAAGTTTGTGTTGTCTGCCACCTGAAAATGAATAATAACAGTTTTGACCATGGATCCTGTCATTGGTCATTTGCCTGTAGCCATAATAGATTTCCTACAACGTTGTCTTTAAGGTTTTGACTGCTGTGTTGAGGATCCAGATGTAAGTAAATTACAGAAGGTGACCTCTTGAGATAATTCATGCTACTGTGAATAGAGTGTACATGACATAATGGGGATGACTTGTGCTCGAGATGAGCACTCGAAAAGATTCATAAAGGTCACTTTAAACAAATCTGTGCGATTACATTAGTTTCACATAAAGTGGGCCAAATAGCGTTGCTTTTCCCAACACAGTGAATGCAGCACCGAGCCAAACTTGTTATGATAACTTGTTAAGAATTCTTGCTGGAGAAAGTAAGAAAGTACCAGCTTCTTTGAATTGAATTGAACCAAACTCTTCCAGTATTTTCTTGTGAATATTTTCACATAACTTTACCTACATATTTCTAAGATGCTGCATGCTCATATAAAAGTAATCCAATTGTGTAACTGGTCAGTCAGTGTTCCAAAGAATACTTAATACAAAAGTAGTTAATGAATTGAAATGGAAGGCAAAAAGCAGTTGCAATACAATGTGCTCCTGCCCATATCACTTTGTTTGTTTCCTTTATTTACAGTTACAGTTATTCTGTTATTTTACATCGAAAGATTCTATTCATATTCAAGGTTTACATGTGGGATGCCTCACAGAGAGCCGTCATGTGTTATCAATGGAATGGGAAGGTTTGGGGTTTAATTACATCTGAGTTTTAGGAAACACATTTCCAGATTAATGTGTTTGCTGAGTCCATTTTGTGACATATTTAAATGATCAGAAAATATGATCAGGACATATTTGCTCCCATGTTTTTAGATTTCTCCGTATAGCCTTTCTGGCTTCCTTAATCAATAAGATCGGACTCTTGAACTTGGTTAAAGTTTCTCTTTTCTTCTTGCAATATATATGTAACAAAATCAAATTGCAAGTTAAACATTATTGTGATGTTCAGAAGGGCATTTTCTCGAACTGGGTACAAAACTGTCTCTATGTATAAGAAATAGCCCTATTTCATGTGAATTATATGTCTGTTTGGTGCTAAAAATAAAAAAAAAACACAGTTTACCCTTTATTATATACAACAAAGTGAAGTTGACAAAAACCTGTCCGAAAGACAAAACACAATACAGTTATTTTAGGACCCTACTTCAGATATGGAACCTGGTTAATCAAAATTGTAAGTTGAACCATATCATTGATGCCCTCCTCACTGAGGGTTGAGGCTGCAACTGGCAATGTGGACTACCTTGGGAAGGGGGCGTGAGAGAATAATGTCTTTCCTTACTCAGCGGCAGCTATTGCTCCTGCTGAAACACCTTTTAGAGTAGCTGCTCTGAGCCTTTTCAAAGGCAGAGCAGACCTTCCTCATCTAGGGAGCCACTAGGAGTATAAAGTGCAGATAACTTAAATTAAAGTCTCCTCTGAAGTAATATAAGCATCGTAGGGGATTTTAGAGAAAACATTTCCATAGTTTGTTTTTGTATCTAATTTGTACTGTGTCCTCCATAGGCCTGTCATTCACCAGGTTAGTCCCTTTGAGATTATGATTTTGGCATGTTAATAAGCAGGCACGTGCACAGACATGTATGGGGGCAGGTGCTCAAACCCCCAAAAAAGGGCACCCATCGCAAAAATGATATATCTATTCATCACTGTAACTTAAAGTTAGCAAGTAATTGGTTGCTACGCAACACCTTATACACATTGTATCGTGAGAAGACATGAGAGCTAAATAAAATGGCATGTTTTCTATTAACACATTTTCTTTTTTTACAAAATGATATGAGTGAAAAATGCCATATAATAAACACTCGAGGAGGGGGGAGGGGCTTCTGAGCGAAGAACTCAAATAAATTCCCCGTCAGATATCAAAACACATTTAGGGGGAATTGATGACAGAGAGTAATTTTTATTCTTAAATACTTATTAATGAAGAACAAATTGGGCTCCAGCAGAAGGGGCACTTTTCTGATCCAGGGCAAAAGGGCCGGTGCTTGAGCACCACTAGGCTCTATCTGTGCACCTGCACGATATCTGTGCACGATAACAGATATCTGAGCCAGAGCCATTGCTGAATGAGTTTATGTTCCAGTTTAGTTTACTTCACAATCGCTCATCATCACAAAACTGAAATGTTCTCACTTCTAAAATACACACGTTTGAATAACCTCTTTCCATCAATGGCTCAAAATAGTTTACAAACCTATCAATTAAAATAACTGGAAAATGATGTGATTTGTCTTGATGCTATAATTTAATATACTATTATAGACATACTTCTTAATAAAATCAGACCACAGCCTAAATGGTTTTATTGTTGTATAATACTTTGCCTTCATGACATATTTGAATTGTTACTGCATTGTTGGTAAATCCAGTTTGGGAAATAGGCAGGCACCGTCTTTGCTATTTATACATTAATTACATCGATGTGGTCAGTGTTTCCTTTTATAATTCCATGGGGAAATCAAATAACAAAATTAAGCCTATTATCTCATATATTCTCTCTGAATTCATACCTGTATTTGTTTAGCAACTTATTTTAAGACAACATATGAGCAGATGAACACCTGTAATATGATTTTAGGTTTTATCATAACCAAATCAGTTGTTACTGTACACAGTTGCACTTAATTTTTTTTTAAAGCTAAGGCTTATCAGTGGAATTATATTAAAACACACTTCATAGGTTAACAATTTAGCAAAGAAATGCTCTTTAACTGTCCAACCTAATGTTCCTTTTTATTAAAAGCTGAGGACTGCAGTTATGGCATTATAGTGCTAAAGCAGAATGATGACATATTTAAAAAATGTAACACCATGGAACTATCTTGTCTATCTCTAAATTGATACATCTAGATCCCATATTGAACTGGCAATGATGAGATTTACCAGTGAAATACATTTTATATTTGCTTATGTATACATCTTAAAGTTAGACAATAACCATCCATTTTATATTCTAAAATTAAAAACTAAATATATGTGGGCTGGACAGAACCAATCAAAACATTCTCACATGCTAAAAATGATTACTTAAATTCAAAATCCTAGTATCCCCAACTCTAATTCTTTCATTTTCTTCTTCTTTCTTCTTCTCTCTTTAGGATACAAAAAACAACAGCACCCATGATTTGTCACGCAGCCCTCAGAGCCTCAGTGATACCGGTTACTCCTCTGATGGCATCTCTAGCTCCCACAGTGAGATTACAGGTCTAATCCAAGAAGAAGAGATGAAACTGAGTGAGAGGGGGATAAGTGGGCGGGGTTCCCCACCAAGCCCTTCGGAAATCACCAAGCTAGAAAGCTCCATGAGGCCTTTGCTGGAGAAGAGCCTCTCTGAAGATAAGGTGGAGAGAAGGGGGAGGAAGCACCGAGACAGAGACTTGGATGACAGGGGGAAGCAGCGGCCACGCTCCTTGTCAATCCCACCAGACTCATATGACTCTGATGAGGAACTAGAAGATATACTAGAGGAAGAAGAAGATGGAGGAGACTGGGAGGGTAAACGGAAGGAAGGGAAGGAGGAGAAGAAAGAAAAGAAAAAGAAGGAAAAAGACACTGAGCCCACAGAGATGACAGATGAGGAGTTCATGAGGAGACAAATATTGGAGATGAGCGCTGATGAAGATAACGAGGATGAGGACGAGATGGAGGAAGAAGAAGATGAGGAAGATGAAGGATATGGCTACCAGAAACCCAAGAAAAGCCACCACAAACACCTAATCTCTGACTCAGGGAAAGACAAACGACGTCTTCAGCACCACTCCAGCAGTTTTGAGGAGGAAACTAAGAGCTCTACCGATGTTTATAAAGGCTCAGTGGAGGAAGGTGAGGAAGATGGGATGTCATCACAAGGAGGCTTGAGGCGCTTCAAAACCATTGAACTCAATAACACCAGTAGCTACAGCCGAGACATGGAGTTGGGAAATGAAAATGACTTGAGCCTTGATCGGGAACCAGAGCTAGAGATGGAGAGCCTGACAGGATCTCCTGAGGAGCGTTCTAGAGGCGACTACTCCTCTACTCTGCCAGCCACTTCATCCTCATATGGCTCAGGCCAGTCACCTACCTCCATCTCATCAATGGAGGAGGACAGTGACAGTAGCCCCAGCAGGAAGCAAAGGCTGGAAGAGGCCAAGCAACAGAGGAAAGCACGTCACCGCTCCCACGGCCCTCTCCTTCCCACCATTGAAGACTCTTCAGAGGAGGATGAGCTGAGAGAGGAAGAAGAACTTCTGAGAGAGCAGGAGAAGATGAGAGAGGTGGAACAACAGAGAATAAGGAGCACAGCACGAAAGACCAAGAGGGATAAGGAGGAGCTGAGGGCCCAGAGGCGCAGAGAGAGGTCCAAGACACCACCAAGCAATCTCTCACCCATTGAAGATGCTTCTCCAACAGAAGAGTTGAGACAAGCTGCAGAAATGGAAGAGCTCCATCGTTCTTCTGCTTCTGAATATTCCCCTCAGAGTCTGGACTCAGAGGCTGAGGGATACGAGTCCAAACTTTACAAGTCAGGCAGTGAATACAACCTGCCGACCTTTATGTCTCTCTACTCGCCAATAGAACAATCAACTACAACAACCACCACAGCATCATCTTCAACTTCTAAACCGCTGAAGAGCGCTGAGGAGGTTTATGAGGAGATGATGAGGAAGGCAGAGATGCTTCAGAAACAACAGCAGCAACAGCAGCAACATGGAAGAAATGGGCAGTACTACGAAGAGGATGTGAATGGCCAAAGCTATGATGAAGAAGATGAACATCAACAAGATCAAGCAGGATATGATAACGAAGCAGCAGAGCCAGAAACCGATATTTACGAGGAGATCCGACAAACATCTCAAAACATCACCAAGATGCAGCAAGCCACTGATGAGCAAGTAGAGATTGAGAGCTCTTACTCAGACAAACAGCTCCTAGACACAGGCTCAGCCTTTGCTAAGCTACTGGAGCAGAGCAATGCTTTACTCACTCCAGGGACCAGCCCCACCCAGAACTCAGCTCCTGTCTCCTTTGCTGAGACTGTAGGGAGGATTCCTGATGTCAGAGTAACACAGCACTTCTCTGCAAAAGATGGACACAAAGAGAGGATCAAAAGCCAAGCAGGAAAGAATGGAATAACTCCAACAGTGGCTGCCACCACTATTGCTGCTTATGGAGTGTATGCCAGAGATGCAGTAACTAATACTCAGACGAGTTCAAGCCACACAATGACGTCTACTCAGTCTGGTATCTATGGCCGACACACGTCAAGTCCTGCCACATCTTCTACTACAGTCTCAAGTGTATGCAGCAAGATTGCAGAGATTACCCAGGCCTACAGTCAAAGAGAAGTGATTACCAGGAGGGTAGGGGAGACCAGAGATATCCAAGTGCGAGACAGCCCAACATCGTCCGCTGAGAGAATTGTTGAGCCACGCTCTCCAAAGTATACTACTTATTACAGGAGCACTAGTCCTCCTCTTTCTCCATCACCGCCACCGCATAGTCCGACCCGTTCACCTACCAGAAGGAATACAGCTGAGTTCTCCACACAGACTTTCAGTTCAGCATTGCGGATGTCAGAGACAGCTTCCTCTGGGCCTACATCTCCAGTGTCAGCGCAGGGAACCCAAACATCGCATCGATCAGTTTCTCCACGGCTCTATCGTCAGCAGTCTTCCCAGGATGTCCCATACTCCCCACCTCCAAGCCCAGCGAGGCCAATGACAGTCAACACTGCTACTTCTCCCCTTTCGTCACCTACCCGATTTAGCCGCCAATCAACATTTGACAATTACTCCCCATGTGGCAGCCCACCAGACACACCGCCTTACCAACCGTCTCCGGCACGTAGCTTTTACGGAACACAACGAGTGGAGAAAGTAAATGTGGGAACAAGTATGGTCACCACAGCCTGCACTTATACCAGAGGGTCCATGTCAATGGACAACATCTCCCTCTGTCGAATATCTACAGTTCCAGGTACTTCTAGGGTGGAGCAGGGCCATATGATTCAAGGCGGAAGTGTTGTGGACCTCAGAACAATAAACCATCAAACGCCTATTATCATGACTGACCAGGGTATGGATCTCACCTCCTTGGCTACTGACAGCAGGAGATACTATGGTGGACCAGAAGGTAGCCAACATTCAACAATTGTACAGCCATTGATTATGAACCTGAACACCCAGGAAATCATCACACCAACAACGGTGAGTGTCACAGTGGCTGCTTCCATGTTTATGACCCAGCCCAAACAGCCCACAATATATGGGGATCCCTATCAAAACCAAGTGGATTTTGGACAGGGCATGGGTTCTGCGGTGTGTCTTTCGCAAAACAAACTACCAATTTCACCTCCAACTGACCCAACAATACCAAAAATTGATGCCAAACTGGAAGACCTCAGTATCCAACAGAGAGAGCTACAAATGCAGCAAGAGAAGCTGCAGAAGCAACAACAACTCCTTGAACACCAGTTGCAGCAACATCATCAGATGCAACATCATCAGCAACAGGCATCTGCTTTGGCCAGGTACAGCCTTAGTGGCCAGATCTCACCTTTAATGAAAAAAGACCTGCTAGTCAGTCAGACTAGCACTACCTCAGCTGTGGTCAGTGCTGTATCACCAGTCATTAACCCTGAGATCTATGGCTCTGGTCCAGTTGAGCTGATAGGGAAGCCAAGTCTTCCTGGTTCGATATCAGGAAGTCAAACACCACATAGCATGGTAGTACAGATGGACGGAGAGCCAGAGAAGGCCAGGGCAATGACTCAGCTTGTTAAGGTAGAAGTGGGACAGGATGCTATGGACCTGACAGGAGGCCAAATTAAACCTGAAAACCAACCAGCTTGCTGTGATGTTGTTTACCGACTTCCATTTGGTGGAAGCTGTGCTGGTGGTGAGACAGAGGGCATAAGGCCTCCATCTGCCCCACCTCTCACCTATGAGTCTGATCAAGAACGACTACCAGAAGGTTATCAGGAATATTCAATGGATGAACGTAAGGCCTATACATTACCTTTCCCTGGTAGGCTCCAGCCTTCAATGTCTGATACAAACCTAGCTGAAGTTGGGCTACAGTCCTACCACTCTAAACTAGAACCGCACCTCCAAGGCCCAGGAGAAATTGCCATGGATCTTACTGCAATGAAACAGGGTTATGGAGGATTTATTGGGATGCAGTATGGCTCCTATACAGATTTACGGCATGGAGGAGACATCACAGCCCAAACCCTGCCTATAAGGAGATATAATTCCTTGTCCAACATCAGTTCAGACTATGGTTACACTGCTCGTGACATTGCTGGCTTCCAAGAAGCTAACTTGGCTCAGTACAGTGCTACAACTGCCCGGGAGATCAGCCGGATGTGTGCAGCTCTTAATTCCATAGATCGATATGGAAGCAACCCAGACTTGATGCAGTTTGGTAATTTGGGGAGAGGAACCGGGCCTGGGGCTTCCAGACTTGCAGCAGGTCTCGGCATGAGACAAAACCTCCTTTTTGGACTAGATGGGAAGCCAATTTCCCACAGTCAAGCGCTAACCAACCTTATCAATGCCAGGCAGGCCAGTCTCAGAGCAATGTACCCTGCTGCTATTAGGTCAGCTGACGGGATGATCTACTCCACCATTCAGACACCCATTGCTTCTACTCTTCCCATCACAACACAGCCTGCCTCTGTTCTTCACCCACTACTGAGGGGGGTCTACAGGCCATACCCATCTGCCAACATGACACCTGTGCCCCTAGCCAGTCTTAGCAGACTACCAATGAGCCCAAGAATGCTCTTAACTGGGCAAGCTCCAGTCCGCTACCCAGCACCAACGTCAACCACTGCAACGTCAGCTGGTGCAGCGACAACCCAAGTGTCTGTTTCCATTACAAGTACTAGTTCTACAGTCCAGGATGAACCAGTTTACCTCGGTAAAAGTGCATCCTCATCAGCAGAGGTACAAGGAACAGTTGTAATACCAATGGAGCCACAGCAGCAGCCAATAAACCTGTCCCAGGCCCACCTGAACAGTCAACAACAACAACAACAACAACAACAACAACAGCAGCAAGTTGCATCTGCTCAGCAGTCACAACAGCCTCCTCCAGCAGCCCATGCCTACCCACCCTCAACTCCTTCACACACTCATGGCTACACCCAACCACCAGTTGCTTCCTCTGTCCCCACTAGTGGCTTACCCATTGCAGGGGGTCTTCCTCCCTTCCCCCCACCAGGTGCCGTACACAAGGAGGGGGAAACCGAGGCGGAGAGGCTCCATCGGCAGCAGGAGCAGCTTCTGCAGATGGAGAGGGAGCGTGTGGAACTAGAGAAACTTCGGCAACTGCGCCTGCAGGAGGAGCTGGAACGAGAAAGGATGGAGCTGAAGCTGCACAGGGATAAGGAGCAGATGCTTGTGCAGAGAGAGTTACATGAGCTGCAGAACATCAAGGAACAGGTAGAGGGAGGAACAGAAGGCAGAGGGAGAATTTGATGTCTTGTTTGTTGTGTTGTGCTTGTTGGTTTTGCTATGGAGATTGTGTTGTGTTAATTTTGTGGTAGTGTTCTTTGTGTCGCATCTTATTGCATTTTGTATTAGTTTAATAGTTTTTTTAATTCAATCGTGCGTCTTTGATGTGCAACCACTACATTGACTTGCAAGATACAGTACATCATTCCCAGAAATAACTAACAAATTAACTTATATATGCATTTCATCAACGACATGTAACAAACTGTGACAGTGAGACCATTAAATATATATTTCATAAAATGGTGTTCAAATTCTGTCATTGTTAGAAGAAAGAAATGCTATTTTAATGTAATGATGGATGGGATTATTTTGTTCAACGAAATAATCCAATACAGTCAGTTTTACAACCAAACAAATATAGCTTTATAATCTGCATGCTATGTAGTTCATCTAACTGGATATTCTCTCTTTAAGAAGTTTGCATGAACATGCCTGTACAGTATGTGAGATAGAAACTGATGATTGTCAAATGTGGTTTTAGTGCCATTTGTTGGTCTGATATATACTCAAAAGAAAAATGGATCCCATTATATTATATTCATCTGATAGTCAATAGCAAGTACACATTTTATATACCACTTTTAAGCTCCTAATAGCCTTGTTCATGTGTTTTAACAGGTAACAGAAGGGCTAACATGACGATTTTCTTCTTTTTTGATAGAACAAGCAGTTGAAAATCTTTCAAGTTAACTCAGTTAAACAGGTTTGGAAGCCTTACTTAATGAGAATGAACTAGAGATGGAATGTTTAATATGCATCTCATAACCCACAGTAAAAGCAGAAACCCTAACTCCTTATTTGCACTAGCTTGACCATTTATGCAAAAAAGAAAATGCATCACATATTTTCTTATGAGCATTATATGACTGGCAACAGCCATGACCAGTACATGCTGCACTTCATTTATGTTGCGCTTCCATTCTTGATTTTGTTAGAGGTTTGACTAACTTGGAACCATTTTTATAACTAATCCATCAGCACAAGAATAATTCCATGCCACAGGAGTCTTTGATCATCTTTTTTACAACCAGATGTGTCAAAACTCAACAATCTTGTCCTCTACTGTCTTAGCTGTGTATGTCTTTCTCAAAATGTTTTCATTTTGTCTCTTTTACATCATTTCTTTCCCTTTGATTTCTTCTCAATCTGCCCACCAATCTGCTTCTCCATACTTTTCTTGTATTGTCTCTTCTCTCTCTCTCTCTCTCTCTCTCCCCTCTCTCTCTCTCTCTCTCTCTGTGTGTGTGTTTCTGTCACTGTCTGCTTCTTAAAAATTCCCCTTTCCATCAACATTGTTTTAGGTCCTCCAGCAGCAGCAGCACGAACGCGAGAAGCAACTTGTTCTCCAGAGGGAGCAGTTGGCGCAGCAGAAGTCACAGCTCGACCAGATCCAGTCTCTGCAGCAGCAGCTCCAGCAGCAGCTTGTAGAGCAGAAGAGACAGAAAACGGCTGCAGCTCAGAGTGTACAGGTGAGGGTGGCATGTGTTTTGCATCAGCTTTTAGAATTTATATAGTAGAAGTAGACTATTTTAGGGCCTGGAGAGTGTGAAACTACAGAAGTAGCACGCTTCAAGAAGCTCTCACTGATATTTCTTTGACACCTGCCTACCCATGTCTGTCTTCTGGTTAGGAATATTCTAACTGACACTTGCTTTTTAAATCATAACCGATGAAAAGGTTATTAAAGCCACAAACACATATTCTAACTCGGGAATCAACTGGGTCGCAGTCTGAAAAGTGAATTGTGCATCACTAGAACTGTTGTAACTGAATTAACTTTTCAAGCTGCAACACAACATGGTTGCATGTGTGTCTGTTGTGGACCTCTATGATTGTAATATGAACTGTAATATGCAAAGCCTTTTCAGTCTCGATTGAAGCGATCATGAGTGACAACTAACAATCTTAAAATATGAAAATGTTCTTCAGCTTGATGTGAACGGACAGCCACTACCCCCGTACATGGACTCTCAGATCGGCTCCCGCTCTCTCCCCAACTCCTCGTCAGAGATGTGTCTGAGGAGCCAGCAGGAGCCCGTGGAGAGCAGGAGCAACATGAGGAAACACAGCTCCATGACCAGGCTGAGCCGCGACAGCTTGGACGGAGACGGCGTGGTGTACTACGGCTCCCCCCGCAGGATCGTGGACAGCTCTGTGCAGACAGACGATGAAGATGGAGAGGAGAGGTAAAGATGAGAGTGTGTGTGTGTGTGTGTGTGTGTGTGTGTGTGTTTGTATTAGTCTCCCTGTTTAATTTACATCTTTCTTTAATTAAAAAACAAGACACAAGCTGAGGTGTAGATGAAAGCTTTAACAATAATTTGATTTGATTCTACATGGCAGAGACAAAAAGCTTATCAATAGACGTTAGATGCTCAGACTTAGATTTGTGGTTGTTTTTCCATAAATGCACTTTATAAGACAGCACGTAGGTTACTTTGTCTTTTTTTACTTGGCATAGTACATCATCATTGTGTCTTTCCTTTCTGTTTTCCACATCTTCTCCCTGTCAGGTACATGATGCGTCATCGCACCAGAAGGCGTGGTCGTAGCGTCGACTGCTCAGTCCAGACGGACGACGACGAGGACAAGGCCGAGACCGAGCAGCCGGTCCGAAGAAGACGCTCCCGCTTCTCCCGGCACGCTGAGTCCAGTGCCGCGGGCAGCAGCACGACCGCCACGTCCACCACGGCCTCTGACACCAAGACCGAAACTCCCAAGATGGTATCCTCCAGTATTGCCATCCAAACCATCAGGGAGATGTCTTGCCAGACAGAAGTGGAGCACTTAGGAAGAGTCTCCCCAGTAATCCACGTGACGGTACCAGACCCGAATAAAGTCGAGATTGTGCACTACATCTCCGGACCTGAGCGGACCCAGAAGGGACAGTCTCTAGCATGCCAGACTGACCAAGAAGCTCAATCACAGGGTGTTGTAGCTCCCCAGCTCAGTGTACCGACCACGGTCAGTCCGTATTCCTCCTCTACCAGTACTGGAACGCAACAATCTGGTTCCGTCGACCTCCTGACCCAGCAGCGCCAGCAGATGCAAATTGCAGCAAACACCGCCAAGTTTGAGCGCCGCCGGCCCGACCCGCTCGACATCAACTACCAGCCTCACAACCACCTTCACAACGACTCCGTCTCCAGCATCATCCGGCAGCAGCAGGCAACCCCCAAATCCCCACAAGTCCTCTACTCTCCCGTCTCCCCGGTGTCCCCTCACCGCCTGCTGGAGAATTCTTTGTCCAACGAGAGGCTGAACAAAGCCCATGTCACACCTCAGCAGAAGTCCTACACAGCAGAGTCCCCCCAGAGACACCCGTCTGTGCCCCGACCAATGAAGAGCACCCAGAGGTCCATGTCAGACCCCAAGCCCCTCAGTCCCACTTCAGATGAGCACACCAAGGCCAGGCTGTCCCTCTACCAACAACAAGTTCTCCAGAGCCAGGTAAAGTCAATCACACCATGCCGACACATGTATTAGTACACAACCCAATCCTTAAAAAACAGGCAGAATCAGTGGTTAAACGTCACGCAAATAGTTTTCTACAGTTTTAAAGCCCCACTTGAGGCCTAGAGTCAATTGACGTGTAGTAAACGTGTAGTAAACATGATTTGTATTGTAGCTGTCTTCATTCAGTGGTTATAGAGCTTCATTACCACTGATAATGAAGACATTTTGGCTGTGTGGCGCTTGGAGTTTTGATGGAGTTGATGCATCTCCCCAACAACCAAACAGATCGGATGTTCTGCTTTCTTTCCATTTCTTCATGCCACTGCTAGTAATGCTGCCTAATTCCACAATCCAAGAGACGTCAGATGTTCAGGACTTCCTGCAGTAAATCATGTAAAAGAAATCAACAACATACATTTAACAACAAAATATAGAAACATCATCAGGAGAAATAAATCCAGTTTATTAGATTATATTTTTAAATGATGGGTATTATTGTTGCTCTAGTCAATAGTTTGACTCACTTGATGGTTCAGTGGAGTCAAAACTTGCCAGGCATCAATATTGAATGGCCTCTACGTCACTTTGATTGAAATCTTGCTTTTGTTCTACTTTGCCCCTGTTTTTATTTTGTGAGTGCGAGGAATGTTTAACGGAAATGCTATGGTGACGAATTCACTTTGCTGTGGAGTTTTCAGATGTTTCTATTGTCTTGTCTTCCACGTTCTTTAGGTTCATACATACTTTATTCACTCTTATGAAACAATAGCTGCCATGAAAATGATATTCAAAGTGGAATCTGCTGTTGAGTTTTCTTGAGATAATGTGGGCCTTAGGTGAAGGAAAGTGTTGAAGATCTCGCCAATAAACCAACCCAATTTGATACTAAACTAAGCAGCTAGTGAATGTTTCTCCCTCTTAATTTTACTTCCTGGAGAGATCTATGATGGTACAATCTGGGCAACCCTGGTGTTCACTTGCATATTTAAAATCTCTGTTAAACTGTAATTTGTGCCTCTAAGAAATGCTTTGCTTCGATAATGGTACAAGGAACACAACCATCATGATTAGTAGCTCAATATCATCCTACGTTTAAACCATATGCAATGATTTTTAGAACACTTTATGCTGCATGTTAAATGTATTTTTTTAGGAATATGTTTAAAAAGTAACCCTGATTCCAGTCTTCCGTGGGAATTTTGTTCCAGTCAAAAGCCAAATACCATATTTGTTTTATTCTATAGTATAAAATGTTTATTTCCAAAGATAGTTGTTATTACCAGAGTTTATGCAAGCCTCCAATGTCAAATGTAACATGGATTGGATTGGATTCACCAGATTAAAAAGCATCCTCCAATCTTTGAGGAGTAATCCACTTCCACATCTTGGTTGCTATGGTAAATCACTACCAAGTGTCTGCAGCATACGGCAAGATCAACTCAAAGAAACATGGATGTCC
The DNA here is from genome assembly GCA_036178185.1 of Liparis tanakae. Lineage (NCBI taxonomy): Eukaryota > Metazoa > Chordata > Actinopteri > Perciformes > Liparidae > Liparis > Liparis tanakae. The sequence continues at coordinate 18,398,079 of CM070097.1, read as the reverse complement.
CTGGGAAATTACTGTTAAATTAGTTTGCAATGGTCGCCTCATCAATCTTGAGCTAAATCAGTTATTGTGTGAAGGTTGTGATGAATGACTGCTTTGTTAGGTATAGATGTTAAGATACTAATACTAATCTTTTTACGTGTTGAGAGTAGGTTTTAACTAGAATAAATGATTGATAAACCCCCTAAATACATACTAAAAAAGATGAACCACGATTTATTCTTATGCTCGTGTCATTCACGATATTGATCAGCTATAGGACAACATTGACTCATCTGAACAAGACACAAATGCTTGGCTGGTTTGAACTCTAATTAGTATTTAAGTACATTCCATAGTGTGCACGTATACAGTTACAATTATAAAATGCACTAAAAATCTTGTCTTTTATTCTTTGTCTTTTATTGGGCTTTGATGTGGATACCATAGTGCCGTAGGCTTGGTCTCCAGTTTTTGTAAGTTTAAGTTTGGAGCATGAGGCTATCTGAAACAATACATAAGTCATTTGGAAAGACAAGATAACCATTTCAACATATGGAACATGGCAAACACTAACTGGGTCTGCTTTCTTATCTATACCTGGCTTAGTGGTAGAAGAAACACATTTGTTTCAGAGCACCATCAATTCAACGACTCAACTGTAGCTACAAATTCATGCTCCCAATCTAACATGGAAATGATGTATTTATTCATTAATTGGATAATTGGTTTGGTCATCCCTCTAATTACAAAATAATATTGTGTTATTATTAATATTATTAAGTTTTGAATAAAAGAAAACAAGTACTACATTTCTCGTATTACATATGGGGCAGATAGTTTTCCTTTCCCCATTAACCATGTTAAATCACAACAACCCAACTAAATGTTTCCAAATGATTTAAGTTGTATGCAATATATGTATTTCATTGATTTGCAGTAAACTGCTCCACCATTGGCACAAATTGTTCTATTTTTGTACATGTTCTCTAATACAAACTGCACTCTTGTTCCTTGTTGTCTTTGTCTCTGTCTACACGTCTCTCCTTTGTTTTCCCTGTATATCATGTTGTTGCGTCCTCTCCTTATTTCTTATGTTCCTTGACCTTTCTATTTTTTTTTTGAGTTTTCTTCCTCTTCCTCCTATTTTTATGTTGTGCACAACATATGTCCTTCCACCTCCTTAAACCTTCTTCTCCCATTGTGAGCCCTCTCCATGGATCTTCTTCTCCCATCCTCTAACATCTACCCCTTTCTTCTCTCTCATTAAATGATCTTTCACCTCACCTATTCCCTACATCACTCTTTACCTTTTTCCTCTCTTCTTCTATGTGTTCCTTATTCTTTTTCTCCATATTCTTCTCTCCTTAATCCGGTTTCCGTTCTTCATCTCACATGTCTCTGTCCATCTTAAATTTACATTTGGTCTTTACAATTGTCCCATCCCTCTCCATGTAACTGTCTCTCCATCTTATCACGTTGATTGTTTTCCACACTCCCTGTTTTACGATCTTACCTCCCCTATCACTTTCTTTGCATGCTTTGCATTTGTCTGTCCATATTCTCCCGCCCTCCCTTCCCTTCCTATCTTCCTCCCTCTCTCTCCCTCTCCCTCTGTCTCTCTCTCCAGCTGGCAGCTCTACAGCAAAGCTCACTGCTCCGCAAGGTTAAGCGAACCCTGCCCAGCCCTCCTCCAGACGAGACCACAGCTCACCTGCCCATGATGGCTCCCGCCCTCCAACAGGTCTACCTGCCATCCGTGCCCAGCCACAAGCCCGCCACCAGGTCTGGCCTGGCTGCCAAAGCCAGCCTCCTCAAAGACCTCACCCACGAGCTAAAGGCCGTGGAGCAAGAGTCAACCAAGCTGAGGAAGCAGCAAGCTGAACTGGAGGAAGAAGAAAAAGAAATTGATGCTAAACTGAGATACCTAGAGTTGGGGATCCACCAAAGGAAAGATACACTGGTCAAGGAGAGGGAGAGGAGGGATATTGCCTACCTCAGGTGTATGGGGGATACAAGGGACTACATGTCTGACAGTGAGTTGAATAATCTACGTTTTGCAGCTGCAGCTGCCTCACATGAGACCAACGGGCTACTGTCAACGAGGCCAAGCACCGCCCCTCTGAGTCAGTTCACCAACGACCTCAATACAGCAGCCCAGTACCCTCCGACCTCGTCCTTTCTGTCCTGTCAGTACCCCCAGAGCCAACAGGTAGCACCAATGCCGCAACCAAGTGTGCCGTACCAGTCTTCATTCAACCAGCCTCCCTATCCCACAGTGTCTCAGTCCCAGGCACTGCCTCAGCCCACGCCCCTTCAGAGCCATATCCCACCACCTGGACCTTCTTACCAGACTCAAACCTCTTACCCCTCCCACACCTATCCCCAAGCTCAGCCCCCGTATCCCCAGACAGACATGGGGTTACCAGCTGCACCTCAGCCTCAGCCTCAACCGGGGCATACAGGTTTTGGACCTGGACCACCTGGTCAGCCCCCATACCCAACCCACAATTCACCTTATCCCAACGCTGGGTCATCCTACCCCAGCCAGACCCCTCCATACCCTGCGCAGCCCCAAGCTGATATCCTGACAGTCCACCCAGGAAGACCAAGGCAGACATCGCTGGCCGATCTAGAGCACAAGATGCCCACCAACTACGAGACGATCAGCAACCCCACAGTTGTGGTCACCACCACCGCCCAGGACTCTGCCTATTCCGGTGTAGCCCCCTCTTACGGTCAGTACACTGGACCGACAACCATGGCCAGCTCCTATGGGCCATATGGGTCAGCACCAGTATCCAGCAGCTACGGTGGGTACTCTACCATGCCACCCAGCACTTATGGCCAGTATACTTCATCTTCAGCTAATTCATATGGCCAGTACACCACAACCACTGCTAATACGTATGGCTACACCACCACCACAGCCAGCCCATATGGACAGTACACTTCTACAGTGTCCAATGCCTATGGGCACTCTGTAGACAGTCCCTCCGTATACAGCTCTGCAGATGGGATGTATGGGGCTCCTGGCTTAGAGCAGAACCTTCCAAGAAACTACATGATGATTGACGACGTAAGTGAGCTTACGGCAAAAGACGGGCTGGGCACGACAACAGGGGACATGATGCATCATGGCGGCAGTGGGCGTTACCCGGGCGACATCCACGGCCACATCAGCACCATTGGCAGCACTTCGCGTGGGGGAACTGGCAGCTCCTCGTACGGCAGGGCGCCTGAAGAGGAAGCAGTGATGCAGGAAGAGCTGTACGACCATCACGGCAGGGGTAAGAGCAACTACAGGCACGGACCTCTAGGGGGCAGCAGCAGCAGCGTGAGCTCTAGCATGGGTGGGGGATCCTCCTATCACTATGACTACGACAACAAACACGGCAGCATCCGCTCCGGGGTACAGAAACCGTTGTCTTCCTCCAGAAGCCTTCTGGCTCCTGCGGTCATGTCCACCAAGCGCAGTAAGCACAGGAAACTGGGGAGTATGGAGCAAAAAATCTCCAAGTTTTCCCCCATCGAAGAGGCTCGGGATGTAGAGGCAGACCTGGCCTCCTATTCCTCAGCGACAGTGGGGGCTTACCCCTCCGCTCACATTCGAGGACGCCAGCTGATCGAGGATTATGGCTTCAAGAATAATACTTATGAGGGCGGCAGTGGCACCACTCACGGTAGTCGACACCACGGTTCAAAGGTGGAGGTGGACGATCGTATTTACTACAACTCCACCGGCCGCTCCCGTTCCACTGGCTATGGGATGGACAAGATCTCAGCCAAAGACTACTCTGGGTATCGCAGCCGATCCTACGAGAGGGACGACCGCTCCTACGGATCCGGCTACAGCCGAGGGCGCAATCCAACCCGGCAGTACTCTGAAGAGGAGAGCCCGCTCAGTCCCCTGAGGAGGTTCATGGGTTCGGGGCGATCATCAAGCTTAGGTCCCGACCCGTACGACAGTCGCAGCAGTAGATGTCACTACGACTATGACCAGTACGGTTCCAGCCACTCGCTGCCAGATGTCCAAGACCACATACGAGACCTTCCCAGGACACATGTCTACAAGTCGGATGATACGTACATTATAGACGATTATCATTGCGCTGTGTCAGACAGCGAAGGTAATTGTGGGAGCTGAACGCCCACTCAGTCTCACTACCTACTACTGCCCCCACCGTTTATCTAAACGTCCCCCACCCACCCCGGGACTAGGCTTAGCAAAGAAAAAGAGAGATAGAGATAGCCGTTGCATGCTGATGTTTTCTCCTTCCTGAGAGTCACCTGGAGATGTCTTATCAGTGGACTGCTGTCTGTCTGTCTGCCTGCCTGTCCGTCCTTCCGCCTGTTCGACCAGTCGTCTGTCTGTCCAACACTCGCATGGTTCTTCAGCGTGGTCGTGTTCTCCGTTCGCTTCACTGAGTCAATTGAAAGGTCTTCTTTGCACGGCACAAAGGGTCACAGGGTTTTATTGGTAGTTATGTCATAGCTGGCGTTGTTGTTTACTGTGTGGTTTGATTCATGAATTATTTGTTTACACTGCAAAAAGGTCCATCACAGTAAATTCTATATTTAAACCGTATCTTTCAGAAAGCCAATATTATCGTCTCAGGAAAACAATTTACCCAGAGGCCTTCTCATGCCATCACACATTTACATGGCAGTTGTGACGTACGTGCAGCTTAAAGTCATTTTCCATGAGATTTGAAATTAAAGCTAAAACATTTCTGCACATAAACAACTGCCATAGCGAACTGTTTTGCAGTGTTTGTTTTATCCTGTTTATACTGTCTTGTAATTTGTGAAGGCGACGTGAAGTGTAATACTGCATGGGTGTAAAACCTTTATTTTCGTTTTCTGCCTTTCATTCTGTGTCTTCTCCCTCCTATTCTTTTCTGTTGCATGTGGTTGGTCTTCCACCGGTCTCCTTCCTTCTCTCAGCCTGCATGCCGCTGTCTCCAAACGACATGGAGATTGACTGTGATCTGCTCTCGGTTTCCAAAGCCTACCACCTTGGCCAAGAAGAAACGGACTGGTTCGAGAAGCCGCGCTCCAGTTCTCGACACTACGGCAGCAGCCACTCAACTGGGAGGAGCCGGCACGCTGTCAAACACACCTACCATGATTATGATGAGCCTCCCGAGGAGGACCTGTGGCCCCAGGATGAGTACGGCCACGGAGGGAGACACTCCACATCGCGCGACCACCGGCAGCAAGGCAGCTCTGGCCGCCACTCGTCCGCATCACGTCATTCAGATGAGCAGAGGTCCTCAAGGTCCTCCAAGGGACACCCCAAAGACCCGTCGATGCGCCAAGACCCATCAGTACGGTCTTCATCGACAGGAAGGCGTGGTGAGTCTAGGTCCGGATCGTACCACTCCGCGGACTACTCCCGAGATCCATCTGGGAACCACCACGGACAGCGCTCCTCCAGACAGGGGGAGCCACACCGCTCCTCTCGGAGCAAGTCACAGCCGCCAGCGGACATGCAGGGACAACCACCTGGTAAATAAGGCATCTTTACACCTCGTATAACAAATGCTTTTCTACTCTCTGTGTGATAACATTACATTCGCACTTTCAGAGTGAAAGTTAACCAATATTAATAACCCTTCATCGCCATTATACCTCAAAATATTTGACAGAAAAAGTGGAAAAAACATTCAACTTTCTTTAAATTATATTAAATGATCCATTTAACTATCTAAACATAATGGTATGAAACATTGTACTTATTAGAATGTCATTTGAAAATCCATATGTGGAATATGTTCAGGCTGTAGTACAAATGAGACTATTCAAAAGTTGTTGAGTGGAGTGAGTGGTCATCCCTCAACAGTGAGTGATCATCCCTCAACCGCAAGGTTGTCGGTTTGGATCCCTTCTCTCCCTATTAGTTGCATGTTGAAGTGTCCTTGAGCAAGACACTGAATCCCCAGTTGCTCCCTGGGCGCTTCACTGCAGCCCACTGCTCCTTAATAACTAAAGATGGGTCAAATGCAGAGTAGAATTAATTAAAATAAAAGTGTACATTTATTTTATTTAATTCTTTGCTTATTCCATGACTAGAACCATATTAAACCTCATTCATATTCTGGCCAGTGTAGGCGGTCTGGCAGCTCTCCAGAATGAGCAATGGTGCCAAAATGAACACAAATATGTGTGAAGTAACAGATATTTACTGTTCACATTTAAGGTATTAGGTATACGACTCAAAACGTGTACAGCATGCAACACCTTCTGTCCATCGAACCTTGATTCGGATGTAGAATCCAAAAGTAAAAAGGAAGAGAACTCAGGAAGGAGGTTTGTGTCTAAATAGTTACCCGGAAGTTGCAAAAAACATGTGAAAACACTCCTGAGACGGCTTTCTACTGACCCCTCTTAACCGTAAGCATTCAAGGTCGAGGCCTAGCCATGCAAAATATATTTTTTTAATAAAATGGGCGATCAGGATTAAACAATAATAACTACAATAACTAGAAATAATACACAAATGCAAAAGAAGTACACCATTCCAGGGTTTTTCCTGGGTCAAAATGGGTCTTCGCTGCTCCAAAGAAGAGTTGTTGAGAGTTTTTTTTTTTTTTTCCATCGCAGAGTTTTTTTTGCCTTAGGCACTCGTGATTTGTCATAGGCGTTCGGTGAAAAGGCTCAGGCGCTCGCCCAAATGTTCTCTATGTAGGAAAAACAAACAAAGGGAGAGCCAGACAAGGACCAGATCCATATCCTAAACATCTGCAATGAGGCGCCTACAGTCAGGGGAGAGTTTGGGCCCCGTGGTGGTGGGAGAGCTGTGGAAACTGACAACGCCCAAAAAATAAATCGAGAAAAGCAAAGGGGCATACAAACAGGAACTCCACATATACAATCTGTACACATACGACATCCCTGTCCCAGGATCTCACATCGGATCAGGAACAACTCCCAGAAAATAGAAAAAAAACTTTCACAGGGAAAAAAGGGAAGAAACCTTCAGCAGAGCAACAGAGGAGGATGCCTCTCCAGGATGGACCGATGCAATAGATGTCATGAAGGGATCATCAGAGAGTTACAACACATTCAATGAGTATAACAGAGTGTTACATATTTGGTAGTAGGCATGGACCACGATCCAGATCTCCGTGATCCATCAGGCGGATGGAGGTAGAGAGGAGAAGTGGGCGGGGCATCAGCAGGGCCATTGCATCAGACCCAGCCTGGTCCAATGGACCGTATGAGACGTGAAGTCACAAGGACTCCGGAGAGGGAGAAGAGTGAGTAATGTATGATGGAGAGATGACAATTCATCCATAAGTAGAGAGAGAAGAGGAGAGCGGTGCTCAGTGTATCCTAAACGTCCCCCAGCAGCTTATAAGCCTATAGCAGCATATCCAGGGGCTGGACCAGGTGAACCTGATTCAGCCCTGACTATAAGACCATCAAAGAGGAAAGTCTTGTCTCTACTCTTGAATGTGGTGACTGTGTCTGCCTCCCGGACTGAAGGTGAAGCTGGTTCCATAAAAGAGGAGCTTGATAACTGACTAACTCTGGCTCCCATCCTACTTTATAAGACTCTAGGAACCACAAGTAGCCCCGCATTTAGTGGGGCTACTATCAAGCGTAACTTTCTAGAGGAAAGGGCTGTCTCCCGGGGCAACATTATGGCTGTGTTCTTAGCCCTCTAATCATTAAATTGCTTATTCAATTTGTTCATTGTTGCTTCACTTGTCCATTGCTACTGTATACAGAAGAAAGCCTTACTGTAAAATAAATAATGCAGTTCCAGTTTCTCAGAGGCAGAAATACTCTGACTGAGTTAGACCTCACTGGCTGGAGCTTATCAGTCAAGGTTTTATTTCTAGGATCTGCTCACGTAAAAAAAGGAAAAGATGATGTGAAGATCACAGATATATCAACCAAACAGTTTTGCCACACACAATATCTTTAAGCTATCATTCTCTGCATGTAAAGGCCTGCGGCGTTCAGAGTACTGTTGATATTGGATCTAATTTTAAAGCATGTGATTGTTGGATTTTTTACGTTTCTTGTTGTCGTAGAGTGAGACCATTTTAGAACAATGAGCACGACACCTTCATTAAAAAAAATGTCATCCTTCCATCATCCAGGCTCCTCCAGGTCTGGCAGCTCTACCCGGACTCAGGGCCCCGCCGGAGGGCCTCTGGGCTCAGGACGACAGGGCGGTCCAGGTTCCCAGACGGATGGAGCTCCAGGACAGAGGACTCAGCTCCAACAACAGGCCCAGACGTCAGCGGCCAGGTCAGGGCAGCCTGGTATCGCGGCCGCCACCGGCCCTCAGCAGCAGCCCCTAGCCCAGGGACCGGGCATGGGCATGGGCATGGGCATGGGCATGGGCATGGGCATGGGCCAAGGCCAGGCCAAGCCGGGACAGATGGGGCCTGCCGGGGGACCCATGGGTCAGGCCAGGCAGAGCGGTCCGGCCGGAGCCGCGCCAGCCAACATGGTGAGTCGGGAAGAATAGTAGAAAGAGAGACAATAGAACCAGATAATGTGTTTGTTCAGTTACGGTGAAGAGATGATTTTTAAAATGCTGTTCAATGGCGAAGCGAATAATACGTTAAAATCAAATGTACAGAAACTTATATTTTTCCATCTTTGCATAGTATGTGATTGTAAGTACTATATATACCTCCTCTGTTAGTGTTATGTTGTTGTTGTCTTGCAGAAATAGATGTACCACAGATTATCTGTCTCACAACACACATGCACAAAATCACACACATTCCTTGAAAAATTTTAGGTTTGGTTAACAAAATATTTCTGTGATCTTTAAATAACACGCTTGTTATATTTGTTTTTTTGGGGCCACAAACAAAATGTTTCATGATTATGACAAACCTGTCGTTTAATATGATGTGATCTTCACGTAACAACACATCTTGACCATGTTGTTGTCTCTCTCTTTATCCAGACTCCTATTAATAGTTCAACATTTTATAACAACCAATTGCTAAATAGTTCATCCTTTATATATTCATTCATCCCTCCAGGCCCCATCCGACTATTCCTCAAGTCTTTACCATCAGCCCTTGCTTGTGTCCCTTCATGCTCCGAAAGATAAGAGCGAGTCCATCTCCTCCCAGTTCAGATAGTTTATTTAAATTCTGGTGTTGGGTCTTAATCAATTAAATTCAATTAAATTCAGTTTATTTGTATAGCCCATTTGCACAAATTAAAAAGTTGCCTCAGAGTGCTTTACAATCTGTACACATAGACACCCCTGCCCCAAAACCTCACATCCGACCAGGAAAAACTCCCAAACAACCCTTCAGGGGGAAAAAGGGAAGAAACCTTCAGGAGATAACAGAGGAGGATCCCTCTCCAGGATGGAGAGAACAATAGATGTAATGTGTACAGAAGGAATCATTGTACACAAATTAAAACACAGTAACAACACATTCAATGAATAGGACAGAGTGTATGAATAGTTGGTAGTAGGCATATATATATATATATATATATATATATATATATATATATATATATATATATATATATATATACTGATCTACTGCCTGCTACACGCTCAGGAAATTGAACTCAAAATGTTGGATTGCACCCTGCATTTACAGTTGGAGTTTAAAATTTGATCGTGACGTTTGACACAAAGATCCAAAACTCTTCCTGAAAAAGTTGTGAACGAGTTGCAGATAAAGTTCGTAAAGTCACTGTCACCATGACCCGTAATTAATCACCATGGTTTCATTTAGTGGTTGAAATGCGTTCTCGGTTTCTTATACTGCTGCATCGTTGTACTTGGAGTGGGAAAGTGGAGTAAACTAATTCATAAAGCCTGATGTCAAATTATGCAGGAATTGTCTTGGAAATGATTCAGAGCTCTGCTGTGGAGTAGCTCCTGCGCTGTAAAGTGTCGTTTGATTATTATTCAGTCTGCAAACCCATACACTATCACTCATATGTGCAGTCCATTGTGTAGTTAAAAGCCTTCATGAAGTGGCTGTGGATAATGAAGCACTGGATGCTGCTCAGCAAAGCGCCGCCTCTTCGATGCTGCAGCTAAACTGGATTTAGCGTCTGTCGAGTCAAGTTTATTTATGGAGTGTTTAGAAACGGGAGTGGCAAAAAAAGCTTCAGGGAAAACAGACGAGACAAAGTAGGACCATGAAATCTGGGCCGTGTTTCCTGGGAAGAGATCGTACCAACTGGTGTAACGATGGATATCAGGACAGGTCTGCTCTGACGCCGTTTCTCAATCAGGGTACTTGTGCGTCCTTTCCTCTACTTGTGTCCTTTCCTCTACTTGTGTCCTTTCCTCTACTTGTGTCCTTTCCTCTACTTGTGTCCTTTCCTCTACTTGTGTCCTTTCCTCTACTTGTGTCCTCGTGGACTCGTGAAACGTCATCAGTCTCAGCCCGGGTACATGTTCACATTCAAAGTGTGCGTCTCTCAAAGCACGGTCAAAATAACCGGATGTGACTTCATCCTCCCACTTTCCGGAGGATGCATCAGAGGAGACTTGTGCGTACTCTGGCCAGCATATATCCCAGAATGCATTTCACCAGCAACCGGAAACAATGCCAGAGGAGAAAATAAACTACTGACAGTTGACTTTTTATAAATACTACTGTTGTTGAGTCAGGCATGTCATTTTAGGATGTTTTGTTTATTTGACTGTAAAACATAATTTACAGTGAATAATTAGATTAAAGTCAGGAGAAGAACAGCTGATGTGGTGACGTCATCAAGTCAGCTGCTGCTCCAATCGCAGAAAGACCGTCCTCCCGTTGACCCGTCCTCCGGAGTCTGGACTCCCAAGTCCAGACTCCAAAACACAAGTCTGCAGTCGTGTACTTTGAATTGAAAACGGCGAGTCTTTCCTGGAGCTCCTCTCTGTTCCGGGCATGTCGAGGGCAGAGCTGGAAGGAAACACAGCAAACGCTTTCAAACTGCTCCCCGTGACTCAGCAGATATCTAAATGTCTAAACCAGTGCACCCGATAAAGAGATGAAGTTGGACCACGATGGAACATCCACAGCCATATTTACAATATGTTCGTTGTTTACATTGTTGTCAGACGAGTGTTCCCAACTGGGCAAAGTTTGTATACCAAAGTCACACAATGTATTTATATTTCCTCGCATGAAGTTAGATGCAGAGTAACAGCAGCTGAATAATACAACTATGCCAATATTATCTTGAATTAGAGGCATACGTTAAACCACAATGATAAACAAAGAATGTATTAATTAAATTGATTAATACAAATGTTCCGTTGGAGGCTTCTGCATGTCATGTCTTTTGTATGATCAGTGCAATTTTCCAATTTTAACAATAATACAATTATATGATATACTTTTTTCTCCAATACATTTCAAAATATTATTTACCTGGTGTGATCAACACGTCTTTATTCAATAATAAAACTTTGAGCAAACCAGGAAAAGGAAGAACACTGACGGATGTTGACGCTCGTCCTTCATGTGATTCAGTAAGATGTCACAACGCGATCGGGGAGCAGCTTCCTCTCTCTCCTTCTGTCCGTCTCTCACTCTCTTACTCGTCCTTCTCTTTTCTCCGTGTCTTCTGTGTTGTGAATATCCAAGAGCTATTTCTCCCCCGCTGTCTCAAACTACCATGAAGATGTGCAAGGGGGCGGCTGTAGCTCAGTGGGGTAAGGTGGGGGGGGGTAATGTCATCGGTTCAATCCCCGCTCTCCCCATTAGTTGCACATCAAAGTGTCCTTGAGCAAGGCACTGAACCCCCAGTTGTTTTCCGGTCTCCTTAATAACTAAGGATGGGTTAAATGCAGAGAACATGTGTACCTGTACTCTGTGCGATGACAATAGATTGAATCCAATCCAATCCAGTACTGAGATGTTTGTATCAGTAAAGGATGAGCATCGGGGGCTCCTGCTGTTGTTTCTCCTCATAATCTGTTCCTCTGTCTTTGCAGGCCAAGATGGACATGCCTCCAGTCACAGCCATTGGAGCAAAGGCGGCGCCGGTCATGGCAACAAAAGTCGCACAGCCACCACTCACAGGCATAGGTACAGCATCACCGTCACACACAGACTCACAGGCATAGGTACAGCATCACCGTCACACACAGACTCACAGGCATAGGTACAGCATCACCGCCACACACAGACTCACAGGCATAGGTACAGCATCACCGTCACACACAGACTCACAGGCATAGGTACAGCATCACCGCCACACACACAGACTCACAGGCATAGGTACAGCATCACCGCCACACACAGACTCACAGGCATAGGTACAGCATCACCGCCACTCACACAGACTCACAGGCATAGGTACAGCATCACCGCCACACACACAGACTCACAGGCATAGGTACAGCATCACCGTCACACACAGACTCACAGGCATAGGTACAGCATCACCGCCACACACAGACTCACAGGCATAGGTACAGCATCACCGTCACACACAGACTCACAGGCATAGGTACAGCATCACCGCCACTCACAGCGCTCTCACGTCTGGCCAGCGGCGCCCGCTGCTTCCTTATTATGTAATCGGTGTGCTGTCTAATCTATTCTTGGATTAATCTGCAGATAAGAATCATAGTGGAGGAGTTTCACTTCGTGGCACAGTATGTTAAGTAGTTGCGTAATGACTTGGTCAGCTAGTTGATTTGGTATGAAGTCATTTGATTCATTTGTACAGTAGGTGGCGCGTCTCTTGGATATTTCTGGATATTTTTTATTCCTAAAAATGAAAATTCAATGCTGATGCAGGAAGTACTACAAGTATTATGAATGATAAATGCCTGGATATCAGTCCCACATATATAAACATATTTGATCAACAGTTAATTGGCAACAATAGTGAGAATTATTACAATATTTTTTTTAAACAAAAATCTTATGCAATTGCTGAGATGGATAGCAAACAAATTTTGGGTCTCAAGTAATCATTGAAGGTTAGAACAGCAAATCTATTCAGAAAAATCGGGCCACTAAAAAGCAGAACCCATTTGATGCCTCCTGCCTTTCTCTCTCCTCTGTCCGTCATCCTCTCTTCATCTCTCCGTTCTTGTGTCCAGGCTCCAAGGCAGGTCCTAGGCCAGGAGGCATTGGCAGTGCAGCCGCAGGTCAGCCCGGCATGGAGGGAGACAGCATGTTGTCCAAGATGATCCCTGGAGCTGCAGCGGAGCAGGCCGGAAAACTGGGAGACGGTACAGCAATCATGACACAAAACATGACGACCAAAAGAAAGACACAAAACAACTACAGAGACAAAACAAGAAGAAAAAATACACAAAATGACTACTGAGACAAAACATGAAGAAAAAAGACACAAAATGACTACTGAGACAAAACAAGAATACAAAGAGACACAAAATGACTACTGAGACAAAACAAGAATAAAGGAAGACACAAAACAACTACAGAGACAAAACAAGAATACAAAGAGACACAAAACGACTACAGAGACAACACATGACTACAAAGAGACACAAAACGACTAGAGAGAAAAAACATGAATACAAATATACACAAAACAACTAGAGAGACAACATGGCTACAAAGATACACAAAACTTCTAGAGAGACAAAACTTGACTACAAAGATACACAAAAGACTACTGAGACAACACATGACTGCAAAGACACACACAATTAGTACTGAGACAAAACACAACTACACATTAACAAGTAAAAGCCTCATCATTAATAATGCAAACTAATTTAAATATATTTAACTTCTATTTATTTTTCTCTTTCCTTCAGCTCTCACCGGTTTTGGCAAGAAGTTCAGCTCCTTATTCTGAGGTGTTAAAGTTAAGGTTGGTATGTTCCACTGTTCTTTCTCTTATGTATCCAAATGAGTCATTTGCAAAGGCAGACATCTCTCTGCAACACTGACAAGAGACACAGAACTGGAAGGTGATTTATTATCCACTGTGGCTTTAATTTGATGGAAACGGTTGTAGCCGAGGTTCTCACATTCAAACCGCTTCCCAAACAGTTTGGTTTGTTTTTTTTCACCCAAGCTGAAGATTGCGCTTGTTATATACAAACTTATTTTTCTTTTATGTCCAACTCTCTTTATATATTGTCCATTCTCATGAAGGCGTTGTCTCAGGAACGCTGAAAGGGAATTCCCTCAAATTTGTCACAAACATGCACTTGTATTCTGAAAGGACCTCACAAATCCCTTTATGGGCCATAAGTTTCCGCACGGTAATTATGACAATTTCACACAAATGTCTAATAGAATAAAATGATAAACTGATGACATTTTGGATGGACATGAAAGTAAAATACAACATGACTGATTGGCGGGGACATTCAAGTGTGAGGCGGTAATTACAGTTAGTCAATAATTCATGTACAAAAGAAACCTCTTACTTTTTCTTCGGTGAAAAAGTGCATCTGAAGATGGGCAATCTAAATAAATCTCTGAGACGCTGCTGGTTCAATGTCTGCTGGGATGATGACAGATCGTTACAGGGTGCTCTTGTAGACTCTTGTAGGCAGTAGATATCATATGATATGTACCGTTATTCGTCCCACATCGGGGACATTTTTAAATCACAGCACCGGTGCATATCAGAGCATTAATAAAAATAATTATAAAACACAAAACTAAATACAAAAAAACTAAACACTAAATACTAAATATACAAGGGGAAAACAAAGTAAAGTGCTGAGTAAAGTAAAGTGAATGAGAAAGAAAAGTAAAGAGAGACGTTTACTCAGAACAAGCAGCGTGTCTTTATCTGAGTGTTCACTGACTGTTTATTATTGTCCTTTTATTATTGAGCCTTTCCATTCCATCATTCATACCGCTTCATCCTCACTAGGGTCGCGGGGCGCTGGGGCCGATCCCAGCTGACATAGGGCGAAGCCGGGGTCACCCTGGACAGGCCGCCAGTCCATCCAGGCATGATTGAGCCTGTGCATTGGGAACGCTCCATGCTGCGTCTTGTTATTTAAATGGTCTAGGAACGATGGTCTATGTGCAGCCTGACTTGCATTTTGCTTATCAAGACACTTCTTAAATGTCGAAAGTCTTCTCTAAATTGGAAGTCCCACGTGAAATAAGCGACAGGGCCTGCTGTGACTTTGAGGTCCAGCAACAACACAGCATGTGAGGGGAGTTTCAACATGCTGTCATCTCAAACATGAATTTAAAAATGAATATCCACTCAACTGACTGTGTCTCCATGTATTTGCAGGGCTATGTAAATGTTAAATGACCAAGTCACGAGGCTCCGTACCAGAAAAACCTGTGAAGTCCCCGACCCCCCAGCTTGTTTACTAAGAGAGAGAGAGAGAGAGAGAGAGAGAGAGAGAGAGAGAGAGAGAGGGGAATAAAGAGAGATGAGCATACTGGTGAGTACTAATTGTCAACATGCGACATACTTTAACTTGCAAACACTGTATCTCTTGCTAGGTCATTGTTTTGTAAGTCACCCACAAATAATATGAGAAAAGGTGTACAGTATTTGGTTTTATACATGTTTAGTCTTTCAACTTCATCCCATGTTGGACAGTAATCATTTTCTACAAGATTATGTTGAATATATCCATATAACTTAATGCAGACAACCATTCCTGTGGAAAAACTCCATTTGGACAAACTGGATGGAGTCAAATAATGTCCAACTATGTACCAGAGGGCGGATGTTTTATAATAAGAAAAACTCAAACGTGTCTGCTTCCTCTTGCAGCCAACGAGGACTGGAATCCTCTGGATACTTCATGTCTCAGGCCTGAGCACACACTGGCAGAGGGAGCATGTGGCTCTCTCTGGCAGGCCGGACAGTAAGTTACTTTTCACTTCGCCAAACGTATCCCATCAAGATCTGTTTTAAACCACAGGGAGAACATTGTAGTTTCGGTTAACTGATTAACTGTTCCGTAAATCATGATTTATTCTTGCGGTATTGCTGTATGCCACATGATGTCTTCCACTAGGGAGCAACACAGTCAGACATTTTCAAATGCTGTATATAATGACGCAGGTGGAGTTAGTTGAACACTTCAGCTTTAAGTTGTTCTCATAGACTTCCAAAACAATCAGACTTTTTGCTGGAGGAGTCGCCCCCTGCTGGCCAGTTGAGAGAATGCAAGTTTGAGGAACTTCCATCATGGCTGAAGGTTATCACTAGTTTTGACATCCAGATGTTAATAGTGTTCATCACAAAGTGTTACTCCGGTCATCAGAGGACAGCAGTATGATCATATGTGCTGCAATGTACCAATAAATGCCAAGAGGACGACTGCAAGTTAAGGATGTAACAAAAGTTTTAAAACTTTGCTTTGCAAAGAAAATCAACAAACAAATTCAACACATTAGTTTAATTCACACATCTATATATTTAGTTTGTTGACAAGAACACTCAGAGCATCATTAATCTTACCCTTAAGAGACAAATCTTGTACTCGGAGCACAGAAGCACAATTTAAATGTACTTATCACTTTGACTTTGGGCCATTTGTACATCCGTGTTTATCCCTCTCCTTATCTCACTCCTCGTCGTGAGGCGAGCTGCCTGTGCTGTGAGGTCCTACACGCTGCCTGAAGCCAGTTGTGTCACTGCTTTTGTGTGTTTTTTTTGTGCATACGTTGTATTGTTTTCTGCTACGGATAATCACTGGCATCTTCTGTCAGATTAAATGCCTGCAGCCAGCCTGGCCAGAAATAAATCAGCTAAAGTCATTCCTGTTCCAAGAGCAGAGCCGTGATTCATGAACCTGTCTGAGTGAATCCTATTAGAGTAAATTGACAATGAAACATTAAACAGAGAGAATCAGCATCAGACTTGTAGTTCATTTGGTCTTGTGACGCACTGCAGGATCAAAGTAACACGCTGCTTGGAGGTGAAACTCAGGGTCCTGGGGGTCTTTAATCACCTCTAAATGTGAAACTCTGAAACTCTGAGCCTCACCAAGCAAGACGTCTCTCAGACCGCCTGATTTGTTTCCTTTCTTGATGTCTCACATTTGTTTTGTAAAATATATAAATGTCCAGGGTATACTTGGGGCTTTATTTATTTATTAGCATTATTTACAGAAGTATTCCTGAGGTGTGATGAACACCTTGAGACGTCGACCTAAATATAAGCCGGCGAGATCAGACTTACCTTACACGACACAGAAGTGTGTTCCAAACCATTCTCAGTTGAGGGCAACATTAGCTCTCTCACTCTCTTGTTGGTCTTCAGTTGGCAAAGTAAGAACGGATTAAATTAAAATATGTTGACAGTGAATGTTTGAATGTAAAACTGCATTAGCTAATACAAAATCTATTGCAAATGAGTTATGTTAGAAATGTGTCATGTCTGGAGGAACCCCTTATATATATATATATATATATATATATATATATATATATATATATATATATATATATATATATATATATATATATACACACACATATATATATATATATATATATATATATATATATATATATATATATATATATATATATATATATTGTTCTTTTAAAGGGAACATATTCCAATCAGGAGCCTGAAACAAACAACTTATTTCAATAGAAAGGGGCCTTAAAGCCCCACTATGTAACAATTCCTACCTTAAAATAACAGCTTGAAAAAAATGGTGCCGCTACAATGACTTTTAATATGTTGATTTGCTCCTCCACTGCCATCGGGGGTCTGTGGCCAGAATACTGCTGAATGTAAGATGTTTGGACCACGCTTCGATCAGCTGTGAGATCAGCTGTGAGATCAGCTGTGAGATCACAAGCCAGAAGAGTATATGGCTCAAGAGCCAGAGATTCACGACACTGAAGTAAACGTTAAATACCTGAAGGGGGCGCTACAGGGGAAAGGTTACAAAGTGTCACTTTAAAGAGGATCTAATGAAGGCATCTTAGTTTGACAAGTTAAGAGCAAAAAATAGCTTCAGATGAATTTATAAATAAATACTTTTTCATGATATGGCTCAGGTGTAGAGATGGATTATGTGAGATGGGGCAATAAAAGTAAAAGCTGCAATAGGAAGACCTGTTTATCTTTTGTCTCGGTGCAGTGGGCGACATTACATTCTTCTTTTGCAACTGGGTAAACAATTCCCATGATGATATCTTTTCAATGTCCTGTACACAACTTGTACGCATCGGTGTTCCTTGGGGTCAATTTGATATACAACAAATATGTACTTAAAAGCAATATAAAGCTACTAAAACACCAAAAAGATATCTCTTTCCAAGTTGAGGTCAATCAGTGAGATTTTAATGGTGATCTGCATATTTCGACATCGTCGTGAACAAGTATTCTGGATGTATCTGGGGGGGGGGGGAGTCAAATTGACCCTAAGGGTAAACAATGTTTGTACATTTGAAGGTAACAGGAGGGTTAATAAAACAGGTAGGAAAACTAAAGTCAACGAATGATTGATTGACGCCTGGGGTGAGACGGTTCCTTTCTCCTGTGTAGGCAGAGGAGAGAGGAGAGAGGAGAAAGGAGAGAGGAGAGAGGAGAGAGGAGAGAGGAGAGAGGAGAGAGCTTGGTTACCTCCTGTCTCCTCCTCAGTCTGTTACCCTGCTGCCTCTAATTACCTGATTGGCTGCAGGTGTTAGCCTACCACTCCCATGTGCCCATTGGCTGCAGCACCTGCCCTGGGAAGGCCACACCCTTGATCCCCGTGCACGGCATTAAAGACGCCATACGCTTCAAACATCCTGGATCTTATTTGCCAAAGAATGAATAGATAGTGTGCTCATTTACAAACGTTAGTTACACATGTGCAAACATGTTGTTGACTTGTAAGGATATTTTTTGTATTTTGTATATATGTTTTTTTATAAGAAGAGTTTTGGCAGAGAGCCCTTGTTTTTTTAAATAAATGATGTCCGAGCATCTACAAAAGACACGAGCTGGATGTCTGAGAGCCTTCTGTCCAGTATGATGTAGATCAGGAGAGCATTTCCTTAACGTATCCACCATCTAGTGGCCGACCATCTTCACTTCAAACGGCAGTTTCTATTTTGCTTCGGTGTTCATACGTGAGACATTATATTTATATTTGGTATACGGTAAAGGAGTTTTTCCTGATCCGATGTGAGGTCAAAGGTCAGGGATGTCTATGTGTACAGATTGTAAAGCACTCCGAGACAAATTAGTAATTTGTGAAATTGGGCTATACAAATAAACTGAATTGAATTGAATTGGACAACAAATGACCTCTTTGTTTATTTTGCAGATCATGTCGAGCCAACATCCCTCTTCAGAGGACTGCCTCCAGGGAGCCCAGCCAAAGAATTAGTCTCCACCCAACGAGCGCGGAGCCCGAGGACCCACCTGTAGCGGTTGAACACATCTCCACCCGTCCACCCTCCAAGAGCTACTGGCTGCCAACAACTACAGCAGAACGAAAAGAAACAGCTTGTTTGTGTTTCTGCTGTTCCTCTTCCGTGCCAGTAGAGGGCGCTCTACTTCCATCACCAGAGATACACTCAGCTGTAGCAGAGCGTAGGACCACTGGTACCACCTCAGACCTACATGTGGATTTAAAATGGAAACAACTAATACACGGCTGGAGCGATTCGACTCCTATATGCTGAGGACTCAGCAGTTTATAGGAGCGCTGCTTGTTCCTGCTCGGCGGGAAACGGCGCCTTCGCCACAGGCATGGCGGCGTGCAAGCATCCTTGATTTCACAGTCCTGTGCTCAAACTCGGAATACGAGCAACTATACCCGGCCTCTCTCCTCTTTTCTATCTCTTCTCCAAGTAAACGACGAGTGGGGGAGCTAACGGAATACAACTTGCTGCAGGTTTTTCTGGTACTAAAGACCTCTTGTTACTTCACCTGTCGCGATGAAGTTAATCGAAATGTCACGTTGGATGAATACGACGATGCTGGCGGCGTCCGCGTCTCTTTCCACGGTTTGTTTCTATCTACATTCCAGGTTGGAGCTGTTGATACCTTTCGCTCCCTCGGTTCCTCACCTCTCTGCGTTTTTCTTCGATGCCGATTCTTCTTTCTTTCGATCCCCACCCGACGATCCTCAACTCGCCATGTCTTTAAAGAAGTATATAGTAAAAAAAAAGTAGGAATTTGGAATGCATGGAACTTTATATCCAAGACCTTACACTGTTCATCATCACGTAACAGGAGCCGACGAGACACTGGCGAACACATCTCAGCTCGACGACGTAAACAATGACAAAGAAAGGAGATCTCCGAAGCGACACACAGGAATTGGGCCACGGGAATAAGAGGAGCCTTTGGGTTTTTTTTAAGAGAAGAAAAAAAAAGCGCTACGTGGTGTAGACGGGTTGTTGTTCAGCCATCGCAAAGCCATTAAGACAACGTGTACCTGCAGCGCTTGTGGGGATGGGGTTTCTCCGACTGCTCCACGACATACGGCTCTCAGATATTTCTCATGTTGTTGTTGGTTATCATTCTGTTCTCTTAACTCGTCCTAATTTTGTTCTTATCTGCCTGGTTTTTATGTTGCAGGTTACCAATATCGCCTTAATCATTCTTAACTCCTCTTGTTTTGAAGTTAAACTGGCATATTTTTTATTACACCGTGAAACATATTTTCATTACACCCTTTTTTTAATGTAGTGATATTAACCGGAATTAACACTGGCCACAGTGAGATTTATTTATATTTATATTCTTTGTTTTTTGATAATTGTTTGTGACATTTTTTCATTTATTTATGCTTTGTGATGTTGTGTTACTATATTCATCATGCCCCCTGTCGATTTTCTAACTAGTTATTATTAATACTTATATAAGCAATAGAGTAAGTGGTAAGAAAGTAGAAAGCACAATATTGTGTCATTTTAAAAGTTGGTGGTGAAGAAGCGTATCTCCTCTATCCGTCTTACTCACCACGGACGTACCACTTAAGTCTGACTTTGATGTTCCGCGAAGGTTCTCCAACATTGTTCTACTGCTGGACTAATACGCCAGAGAGCAGGTGCTCATCTACAGACACAGAGTGCGAGGCCACCCAGATCTTCTCCTCCATCATGTCTTCAGTCGGCCGGTCAGTGGCTTATAATCGCTC
Source organism: Liparis tanakae (assembly GCA_036178185.1). Lineage (NCBI taxonomy): Eukaryota > Metazoa > Chordata > Actinopteri > Perciformes > Liparidae > Liparis > Liparis tanakae. Next base: position 18,377,081 of record CM070097.1, on the reverse strand, counting down.
ACTGGAGTCTGATCTGAAGGCACTGCAGGGCAGCAGAGAGGCACTACAGCGCTGACCAGTCACACCACAGCGCTGACCAGTCACACCACAGCGCTGACCAGTCACCACAGCGCCCGACCGGACTAGTCGGCGTCACCTACGGGGGTTTCGGGTTCCAATACGATCGTTCTGACCCTCCGAGATCGACGTTTAATCGACACGTCCATCGGTGCGTACCGGTGCGTGTCTTCGCTCTGTCAAATGTGCACAGCACACTCGTAAATGGTGTTAAAAGAGGAAGAAATTTAAAAAAGAGTGTCACGCATGTGACTGAGGAACCAGAAATAACTCATAAAGTCCCTCTGCTTTCTTTTTAGCTCTTCATTTTCTATTGCGATGGCGTCCCGACTTGTAACCCAACCCCCGATAAACCCTCTCTCTCTCTCAGACTGTCAGTTGTCTTGGAAACTTCTCAGGTCAGTGTTCTCCCTGCTGTCGCTCCTGCAGTGCATTGTGGGATCTGAGGTTCGGCACCTCAAAACTCTGTCGGGCCAAACATCGCGAGGCCTTCAGCAAAACCAACGAACCAACCGCCTCCCGCTGTACGTTGTCCGTGTGAACGCTGGCTGGGGACCTCCGCATGCGGCCCGGCGCACAAAACCTCAACGTCACCTCGATATTGTTCCGTTCCTAATGTTTGTACGTGTGTGTGTGTGTGTGTGTGTGGGGGGTCTGTCTGTAAGCGTGTATTTAACAACCATCATCCAGCGTGGGAAAAGAAAAGAAAAAGAGAGAAACACAAGTTCAACCACAACAGACATGGTGGACAGAAGAGGCGACCTCTCATCTCCAGTCCTTCTATGCAAATAATCATATTATGAAGAAAACAAGCAGAAACACGAGAAGGGAAGCGAATACACACATGGGAATAGTCACATGATCATGATTTATCACACCTGATTCATAATCAGCTTCTCGATATCAGTCACGTCGAGATCGCCATCCTTCATAGCTCAAGATAAGGAGGTCATGTGAATGTGTGTGTGGATAAGATAGGTCAATAAAAAGTTAGGAAAAGGCGACAAGGGGATTTGTACGACTTGTGTAAACACGGCACCTGCTTCATCGGCCCCTCCTCCTCCTCACTGGGAATCTCTGCCAAAAGGCTCTCTCTAAAGATGTGTGGGTGACAGCTGGGATGACGTCATAGGATACGACTCTCCACCTGAACAGGAAAATTAAGTTGTCAAATCAGTAATTTAAAATTTAAAATCGTCTGTTTGAAAGGAAAACTGCATTAAAGGAAAAGTAAAAAGTGTCAAAAAAGGCTTCTCTGTAAACAATAATCTCTTCGCTGGGTATCAGAGAAGTATTTCCCAGAAATAACAAGGAAATAAAATGCATTTTAAAATGATCAGATGTCCAGAAGAGAAACAAAAGAGAAAAGTTGTCCAGAGATTTACGCAGAAAATAAAGATATTTATGACTATAGACTAAATACAATATATATAAAGATTTAGAAGAAGCTAATTAAAAGAATAATATATTAAGAATATATTCCTTCATATGGGACGTGTCTGCTCAGGTGAAGAAGAAAAGATCCTCTCATTTTATTTTAACGACCAGAGGTCATCGGATTTGCTGACTAAAAATACTGCTAAAGGCTACTAGTGAAGTACTATTCAAGGCATTCCAAAATAGTGTGTGTGTGTGTGTGTGTGTGTGTGTGTGTGTGTGCGCGTGTGTGTGTGTGTGTGTGTGTGTTTAAAGGTGCACTGCCACAACACACTTAAGATTTAAGAGCTAAATACACTGTGGGACGTACATTTCTGGGGGGAAAGTTATCTTCGTATATTTATGTGCATTAGTATTTATTTGAGTTGAAAAAAAGTTTATTATATAGAATTTATTTATGAAATTACAGGATTGAAAATATGTGCTTCACGCAGTTTAAAAACAACACTTAACTCCCAACTCCTTTACAACTACACTTTAATTCAAGTTACTGAAACTGTAAAAGAAGTCAGTCTATATTTTTTGTGAAACATTTATGAGATGATTTATCTATGTCAGAATTTATTTTATCATACTGAGCGGGGATGGAGAGCTGGCTAGGAGCAAAGAAAGAGAGATTTAGGTTTCAAATCTATACACACAGAGTGAGAAATGATGTTAATGTCGATGATATCGTTTGATTTATGCACCGCCACAATAATCAGATTTTTAAGAATCAGAATATCTCTCCGCATTTAGTCTGCCTGAACAGAGAAATATGTATTTTATGTTATCACAGTAAACCAGATCGGGGGGCTGTAACATAATGCTAGTCGACGGGTTGCGTAACAACCAGTCCAACAGCACGGTCACCATGTGTGTAGCTTGCTTTCAGTTTTTATAATCTATTTTTTCAGCTTCTGTGGAGAGATTTAAGAGTTATTATTCTAGTTGTGTTTCATCTGAGCCTGAGAGACCACTTCCCACCAACACTGACACCAGGTCAGTGACTTCACTTGGAAGCTTCACGTTTGTGTCAAAGTCGAAACAAATAATATAATAATGGACGTTTAAAGTTATCCAAAATTAATACCAACTTCCTCTTGTATGTCGTATTTTTGGGAAGTTTGTAAAGAAATAATATGTTCAATAAAATATTCCTCAATCACTTTTGCCTCAGGAAAGCACACACTAAATGCAGCATCGCAACGGAGACGTTCAATAGTCATTAGGAAAATAATAGGTGCATTACTTACGCAGGCGCAATAAATCACATTATTTTGTAACACTTTACGACACAAATGTGATCTCGCCGTGGCCGCGTCTGACTGACGGCGAGGAACGAGATCCGTGTCAAAATGTGTCCAAATGTTTCGGCTCCTGTGTGAGTACCGCCACTGAAGGTGACTTCCATATGCATAGCAGCAAGGGCTTTTTTATCCTTTTACCACTGAACTAAGCCATCCTGTTACTGCCCTCGAGCCAGTCGTGGTCACGGTCTATACTCTGCATGGGCTCTGTCTAAATCCAGCAATCACCAGTGGGCCAAATCACCAAACATGTTTTTTTCAAAAGGTGTTTGAAGCACAAGTGTAGACTATTAAAATAAAAAAAGATTGAACTTTTTTCAAATGTTTTGGAGCAGAATCCTGTGTTTAGAGGGTCACAGCCGAACATAACAGGGTTAGGTTTGCAGAGAGGTTTCTCCCACCAGATCTGTGTTTAAAAGAAGTCACATTTCCCAAACGCTTGACGTGTCTCTCAATCCGACATCGAGAGCCTCGGCAATACGGTCGCATTCACACCATTGTGTTTTGAACCCTTTGTGGCACTGATTTGGTGTCTGCATTCAGGGTTGTTCCTGACTAAAGAGCCATGAAAAGGAGAAAGAGAAACTGTTGGCGCCACAAAGAGTTCAAAAGAGTCGACGGTATTCAAACGCAGCTCGTGATGCGTTTGAGGAACCGGGACTGTGTGTGTTTATGTGTTCTTATCCAAACAGGTAGCATCGACAGCCCGTACGGGACGCTGTGTAGACACCGTCACCGCTGCTCTCGCTGTCAGTCGGCATGTAGCAGGACCGGAGAGAGATTATACCATACACTCAAATATATCAGAAATATATTTAAAAAAGTAAATGTTTCATCGCTGAGAGGTTGCAAAAAAAACACATTTAAAAAAAAAAGAGCGAGAATGTTGAAACAAACAAACAAAGTCCATCTTTCACTGTAAAACCATCAGGGAGCGTTTATTCATCTTTCTCATGTAATGAATCTGTAGAAATTACAAGTGCATGACCTGGACACCTGACCTGACCCCACCCCCCGATCCTTTGACCTTTGACCTCCCGCCAGTGTAAATACTAGATGAGAACCAGAGTCAACTCCATGTAAATGAAGGACATGTTCTTTACGACATGGACATCTCCAACATGCTAACTCACCACAACACACACACACACACACACACACACACACACACACACACTCAGGCACGAGAGAGGCCTTTGCACACCACACACAGCGACACAAGCTGGAGCGTATGCAAGCCTGAACCTCCCTGCCTCAATGTGTGCTTTGTGTGCATAAAAACAGAAAAACCTACATAACAAACCAGAGCATTTGTTGATTTGATTAATAACCGACACACGTGTGTACGTATGTGGCTGGCTCGTGCGGACAGTTTAAGACTCATTAAAAATATATATATATTGTATTCGGATATGAAGAAAAAAAATAGATAAAAACATATTGGTCTGTGTAGAGTTTCTATACATGTTGTGTTTGTAAAATGAGATGACATAAAAAAATGAAAGAAAAAAAAGTGATTTGTGGGGAGATGGAGATGAAGAGGGTGAGCAAATTGGACAATGGAAATGTGTAAAAAGTAGGAAAAAAATAAATATCACATGATAACCCAACTGAATGAAAAAAAAGGGTGAAAACAAAACACAGAAAAAGGTGGAGAGCCTAAAAATGATTACAAAGTGTTCCATTCACTGTTGTAAGTGCAATGAGCTCAACTTCCTGTTCCCCCATTGTAAAACCTTGTGTATGTTTCTGTGTATTCCTCCTGTAAATGGGTGTAGTAGACCTGGTGCATCATGCCATGTAATGTGATGAATGACAAATTATGACCTTACAATACATTTCAATCAGGAAAATAAAGAAAAGACAAATAAAGAAAAACTTCTGGGTCAGCTCTTATTTTAGTTTTGGACTATTTGGACTTGCATATTCAATAAAGTTTCAATTCAGTTAATTTTGTGTAGTGTTAGCATTTTTTTTATTGGATGTCTGGTAAAGTAATAATTCACCTTCTCTCGTTCTCTCCTTTCCAACGGGAGGATTTATTCTCTGATCCGACGTACAAACTTTTGTGTGTGTGTGTGTGTGTGTGTGTGTGTGTGTGTTTACACATATCCGGGAACTCACATCGGATCAGGAAAAACTCCCAAGAAATATAAACAATTGAAAAAAAACTTTCACGGCGAAAAAAGGGAAGAATCCTTCAGGAGAGAACAGAGGAGGATCCCTCATGTGACCAGAAGGAATCATTACAGAGTTACAACACTTTCAATGAGTATAACAGAGTGTATGAATAGTTGGTAGTAGGCATGGACCACGATCCAGACCTCCATGATCCATCAGGCAGATGGAGGTAGAGAGGAGGAGTGGGCGGAGCATCAGCAGGGCCATGGCATCAGACGCAGCCAGGTCCGAAGGACCCTATGCATCATATGTATAATGTTACACAGAATACTCAATTATACTTATCAGTGAAATTAAATCTGTTTATTTATGTTGCCCAGTTCGATTTACCTCAAAAAGCATTTGATATTGTCTAACCTGCATCTCTAAATCTTTAAGAGACCACATCCTGTTGTTTCATCTTGTCAAGTTAAATACAAAAGAAAGCTATTTTTATTCTACTCGTGTGATACACAGTGGGTACGGAAAGTATTCCGACCCCTTTAAATTGTTCACTCTTTTTTTCATTGCAGCCATTTGCTAAAATCATAAGAGTTCATTTTATTTTTCGGATATTAAGACTTACCTATTTAAGACTTACAGAAAAGAAAAAGAACCGTTTCCATTATTCTTTTTGTCATAATGTTCACCCCATCTTGACATAAAAAACTAGAAATGTAGATATTTTTGCAAATTTATTAAAATAGAATAACTGAAATGTCCCATGGGCATGAGTATTCAGACCCTTTGCTCTCATATTTGACTCACATGCTGTCCATTTCTTCTGATCCTCCTTGAGATGGGTCCACTCCTTCATCGGAGTCCAGCTGTGTTTAATTAAACTGATTGCACTTGATTAGGAAAGCCACACACCTGTGTATAGAAGACCTCACATTGCATGTCAGAGCAAATGAGAATCATGAGGTCGAAGGAACTGCCCAAGGAGCTCAGAGACAGTTGTGGAAAGGCACAGGTCTGGTCAAGGTTACAAACAAATTAAACAGCACTCGAGGTTCCTAAGAGAACAGTGGCCTCCATAATCCTTAAATAGAAGAAGTTTGGGACCAGAACTCTTCCTAGACCTGGCCGTCCAGCCAAACTGAGGTGAAGAAGAACCCAAAGATCAGTGGCTGAGCTCCAGCGCTGCAGTAGGGAGATGGGAGAACGCTCCACAAGGTCAACCATCACTGCAGCCCTCCACGAGTCGGGCTTTATGGCAGAGTGGCCCGACGGAAGCCTCCCCTCAGTGCAAGGCGTATGAAAGCCCGCTTAGTTAGCCACAAACACATGAAGGACTCCCAGACTGAGAAAAAAGATTCTCTGGTTTGATGAGACCAAGATTGAACTTTTCAACTTTTCAGCGTTCATTCTAAGCCAGACCTGGGCGTTGTACGGCCCGCGGGCCACATCCGGCCCTTTGGTTGACTTTGAACGGCCTGTGTAAGGTTAATTAGAAATTACAAAATAAACATTGTTATTATTATTATAAACATAAATAAACATATTGTCTTATTTTATTTGATTGAATAAATGACATTTTTTGCAAGGCAAACTCACTTTTTCATTAATTATGATATATACTTTTACCAGCTTGTCAAAACAATGCTATTTACTGCTTTTTGTAAAGAAATACAATTAATAATATGAATAATTGAGTTCAGCCTTTTGGCCGGCCCGCCACAATATTTTCAGTTTCTCATGTGGCCCCATAGAAAAAATAATTGCCCACCCCTGTTCTAAGCCGTATGTGTGGAGAGAACCAGGCGCTGCTCGTCTCCTGCCCAACAGAACCCCAACCGTGGAACATGGTGGCAGCATCACGCTATGGGCATACCTGCAAACTCATGAGGGGTGGAAAAGGTGACAACGGCGGGGGTGCAGGTGACTTTTTTTGTGGATGTGGTGTCTCCACACCACATCCACGTTGTTTGATGACACCTCAAAGCTTATAACTAGTCTTTTGATTGTTCCGACCGCAAATCTAAATAATAATAACAAACATTTTAATAAAAAAAGGTCCTCTGAACAATTCAGTGATCGGGCCCTAAAAATAGTAATAACAACTTTACATTATCATTATATATAATATGGTTAATATGAACCAACTCTCTCTTTTTTTGGTACTTGTAGTCTGTTCCCTGAGTCTGTTCCATGAGTCTGTTCCATGAGTCTGTTCCATGAGTCTGTTCCTTGAGTCTGTTCCTGAGTCTGTTCCTGAGTCTGTTCCCGAGTCTGTTCCTGAGTCTGTTCCCTGAGTCTGTTCCTGAGTCTGTTCCTGAGTCTGTTCCTTGAGTCTGTTCCATGAGTCTGTTCCCTGAGTCTGTTCCTGAGTCTGTTCCTTGAGTCTGTTCCTTCGACGTGTCCTATCAATGATGTTTTATTGCGATGTTTTACCACATGGCATGTTCTCCGTGTCTCACTCCAATCTCATAAACGCCGGCCGTCCAATTTCAATACTGAGCAACGGGTCGGAATACTTATGACTACGTGATATTTCTATTTTTTTTTTAAATAAATTTGCAAACATTTATACATTTCTGTTTTTTTATGTCAAGATGTGGTGCTGAGTTAATGTGAAATAAAATGAACTTTTTTTTCCCCCTTTCGCAAATGGCTGCAATGAAACAAAGAGTGAACATTTTAAAAGGGGTCTAAATACTTTCCGTACCCACTAATATATATATATATATATATATATATATATATATATATATATATATATATATATATATATATATATATATATATATATAGAGAGAGAGAGAGAGAGAGAGAGAGAGAGAGAGAGAGAGAGAGAGAGAGACTGCAGTCTAAACTGGTTGATCATGTGATAATCTGTGTGTAATCTGAGTTGTGCCAACATTTTTCTTTGTATTCATTTCATTCTGAAAAAAAAGAAAAAAAACGGCAACGCGGTTCTAAATTGAAATTAGGATTTTATTAGTAGACTTCTTCCCTTGTACATTAATCTTAAACTGTCCAGAGATTAAACTTGACCCCTTACAGTCCCCCACCTGAAAATAAAACCGCTGGTACAATGTTCTCACCAAAAATTGCTTAAATACTCAAAAAAATAAATCAATTGCAGAAAACGATATGCCTTTTTGCTCGTGATTACTTCTGTGCAGCACTTGTACACATAAAACATCGACAAGCCCGTGGTACAGTCCAGGAGACGGAGGGTCACACTCAAGAGAAGACATTTGATATAGAGAGAACCAACACTCAAAGCAACAGACCTAGAACCTCACCAGCAGGATGACTGTCACGGTTCTTTTACCACTGGAGCATCCGAGTAGTGTTTATGCGATTGATTTTTAATAACATGACAAATCTACCAGCATGTTACTGGTTTATGGACCAGACAGATGTGGTGGCCGCGGTAACTGCCGTTACACCGGCGAGTGGGGTTCACTTTAAGCCCGGATTACACTCCATTAAACAACCCCTGTTCCTCTTTAATTGAGATTATTAAATTAAGCACTGTGTGATTTAGCTACGTAAGCAAAAGAAGAAGAAGAAGAAGAAGAAGAAGAAGAAGAAGAAGAAAAAACCTACAGCTGAATTATTTCGTAAAACCTCAAACATCATAAATAATTAACATAAATATAAAAACACACAAAAGAAACAAGGGAATGAAAGGAGGAATAAACATGACAGATTTTAAGTTCTTTTGTTTTTTACAAACTATAAATTGATACAAGATGTGTATTCCCCAGAAGTTGTAATAATATCCAATTGTTTGTAATATATTAATATAAACTAAGAAGGCAAAGTCATTATTTGGATGTTCATTTGAGGATCATTTCGCATTTTTCTTTTAACAGAAACTAGTTCTCACCAGTGCAAATATGTGTGCATGGAATGTGTCGAGTCGAGGGGGAAAACGGTTCATCATACCTTTATGAAATTACATTTTCAATTTCTTTTTGTCAAACTATTGACCTGCGGTTGATATGTGGCTGCTTTTTTTTACTCTGAGTTGTTTCGTGTGGTCATATTACGTCAGCAGTTGTATTCCTTTCTTTCAAATAACGTAGCATCTCGTTGAGCGCCTCTTTTAGTGACATTTTGTGAGCGACCTCTAGCATCTAACATGTTATTACACTTTTTTTTTTAATCATACCTTAGTGAGTGAGATTATTAATAATGTAAATCTTGAGGGGTTCACATTGTTAAATTCCCATCACTCACACAGCACATTCCCCCCCTCTCTTGTAGTTAATATGGCTTAATAAGCGTCTGTACATATTTATACGCCCATTCACACCATCAATGCAACGCAGTAAGAATGTTACTTAAATGAACTCGGTGTCATTGGCGATGTCGTCACTTTTAATATTCTGTCATAAGGGTCAAACTCCTTTAATTAAGTGGGAGATTTAAATGTAGTCCTCAGATTGACATAACCGTCACATTTGACCTTTCAGGACAGATGGTTGTCCTGGTAAGAACAGGTCACATGTCATTACTACTTCAATCACATCTGGTTCCTGTTACAGCTCACACCCCCGAAAAGTGTCCCGGATCTGGTACCTTCACCTCTGACCTGCCAGTGGGGGCGGGGAGGGGGGGGGGGGGACACAAATGAGCCTTTAAACACGAGGACCATGACCGAGATGCACGAACCAGAGGCTGTCAAACCTGCACTTGCGTGAAGTCGGTTTTTAGCAGCCAGCAGAGAGCCGAGCTGAACGTAAACATCCAGGTCGGCCCTCCAGCTGCTCCGTGTTTTCGTTTACAAACCAGCTCAGAGGGCGTTCCCTGGGGGATGTTCGTCCTCCTGCACAAGGCTAATGTTACAGACACAGAGAGGCTACGGGTCAAGAAGACAGTCGCCACTGGACCCGTGCTCCATTCATTCGTCGGTGGACTTGTAGCAGAGCATCAGAGCATCCTGTGGTTTATGGTCAGGTCTAGATGGACGTCCCACTGTTGTCCAGAGATCATCCTTTTCTTTAGTCGTCGACTTATTTCAATACATAAGCAGGAGGTTAATAAGCGGCTGGATACTCGATGTTTTAGGGAGACGACACATGGACAGTAATGAGCTCATGCTTGCAATCGATTCATCTCAACTGGTTAAACCAGTATTTTTAAACCAGTATATATTTATAGCTTTCTTGCTTAAAGAGTACAATATCGCCTATATTTATTTTCTGAGCTTTAAAAATAAAATAAAAAGCATCTTCGGGATTCTTCTTCAGTCAAAGGAGCGTTCACATCCCTGATTTCCCTGCTGACTGGGTGTCCGTCCATGTCCATAAATCCATCAACGGGATTATTGTGTCTTTACCTCGTTCGCGGCGATGAAAACGCCGTCGTCCGTCGGCTTGGCAGCTGGGGAGAGTTTGATTGTAAAGAAGGTCAACATTTGGGATCCGTGGGTTTAGGGGCCGCTAATTGTTGCTTCGCGCGGACCCAGCTCTCTGCCGGGGCGACTGGTCAGAAATAAAACGGTCGGGGCAGAGAGGTGGGAAACACGTGCTGGTCGTTACGGGGTGTGAGAACACACACATTGGAGAACACAACAAAAAGACCTGGAGACGTATCGGCTGTATAGGAGGAGTTACGGGCGTTTGGATCCATTGGAAGTCTTTCCGCATTGTGCTGGGTGCGTCGGTCAGTTTAAGGATGATGAAGATGAAGATGGGTGCGTGGATTCTTAACATTTCTCTCCATCTCATCACAGGCAGTTCATTGCAGGTTATAGAGGAGGAGGAGGAGGAGGCGGATGAAGGCCAGCGGGCTCTCAGTAGATATCAGGCATGTCGTGGTAGCTCCTATTGAAGTAGCCTCCGCTGTAGAGCCAGCCCTGGGAGCTGGTGTACGGGTTGGTGCCCATCTGAAACCACCTGGGAGACACACAGAGGTTACAGACTGCAGGAGGTACCCGCTTCGAGCACCACGTGACTGCAATGGGAAAAGGTTTGACTTTCGGCAAAAAGAGCACGCATTAACCATAGCGCGGTCAATTTGTATCCTATTGGCATGCAACTAATGCCAAAATGATCACATGACATCAAGCTCCCCACACTCTCATGCCAAGTACCAAAAAGTGGCTGTGGCGAAGGTATGCGCTCTACCGAGTGCCCGTTGTAGTTTGCATATTGGTGTGATCATGTTGTATCATTTGCATAAAGCTAGTGGTTGGGTTGGTTGCAGCGAGGGAGACTGCATCCCAAGACGAGTGAAGATTACTCTGAGCAGGATTGGGTATGACAAGAAATAGTCTATATATAAAAAATAGTTAATATGTATACGTATATATATATAGACAATTATTTATAAATAGACTATTTTTTAATATATAGACTATTCTTCACCCCTTCCCCAACAAGTGTTGGGCATGGAGGATGTTCTCAGTCTTTTGCCACTTTAAGTGCCTAAGCTTTTTATTTTGTTTGCAAAATTCCGGACGGTGCAATTAGTCGTCTCATCTTAAATGTGCAATAATACCAGGAAGAGAACAGACAGGTTCCTACAACTGTATCTAGCTTGGCTATCTGTTCTGTTCAGGCCACTATTCTGGTTTGTTAGGCAGTGCAACTGATAACAAGGAGGTGTTGTTCATGTGCCTGGATACTCTACCCTGCATGATACGGGTCAACAGAAAAACAAATGCATGAATAATGTGTGTTTTCAAAAAGCTCACATGATGTTTGTACCCTCTGTAAGTTTAAAGCTGAGAGTTAGTGTGCGCATGCTTCCCACCTGGTGGTCCACTCCTCCTCATTCTTGGCTCTCTCCTTTCTGGCAGTTCTCTGTTTGTCCTCCAGTCTCTCCTTCTCCTTACTGGCCTCATCTGAAGAAGAGCAACAAACACAACGTCTACGGATTGTACAAATTATCACAGGAAAAAAAAAACGCTTGGCGTAGGACGTATTCAGGATTCAAGTTCAGTGGTTTGCATCTTTCTTTTTTCATGGATCGCTCGCTGGGAGCAACAATAGACGCAACACAGACACCCAGCAGGGGGCCACATTTCCTTATTGCTGTCTAGTGATTTCTCATCAGACGCAAAGAATACAAACGGAATACTTTCGGTTGCATGTTTTTTAGCCGCAGAAATGCAGCATCACAGGAACGTGTTTTTGTTTTTTCCACAGTGAGTGAGATAATAATCTGGAGCATCAGTCAGATGTAACCTCTGATCATACTTAGTTGTGTAGGTTTCTGCAGGGCGTTGCTGCCAAACGAGGCCAAAAGAAGTCCAGTAAACACTGATTCAGGACTTTTAACCCTCCTGTTTCCTTCAAATGTACTAACATCTTTTACCCTTTTTGACCACAGCTATTAAAACCTCCAGAAAATCATTAGAATGAATATTGTTTCCCAAGTTTAACTGTCAGGTACTTTATGTTTGTTTGTTGACGACCTAAACAGCCCTTTAAATAAATAAAAAAGTTGATATTTCTTATATGTTTGACAGTGAAAAACAGCCTGGGGTCAAATTGAGTCCAAAGAACACCGATGGGTACAAGTTGTGTTCAGGACATTGAAAACACTTCATCATGTGAATGTTATGTTTTCACAGTTGTCCCCAATAAATTAGGAAAAGTCATGAAATATAAAGCAAAACAAATGATGTCAATCATTTTTTTAGAGACGTTAAATGGGGGTGAATGGGGTTAAATTGACCCCAAAGGTCACAGGAGGGTTAAACCAAATTACCCATGTTGCCATTTTCCATGGCTCTGATGTCCGGCCGGAAGCGACAGTCCGTGGGGGACACGCTGGTCTCCATGCCGGGCTCCAGCTCATTCAGAGACATCGCAAAGTTGGTGAAGTTGTACATCTGGGGGAAGGAAGGAAAGACTGAATTAGGGATGTCGACTGCATTTCTTTGTACATGGAGCCTTGAGAGGAAAGATGTGTGCTCACTTTCAGGCCAAGTCAGCCCATATCCGGCCTGACTTATCGCCGTCTACCGCTGATTGCCAGAAGAGTGTTGATTAAAAGAGCTCACAAGCTGCACTTTGGCTGTGGTGTGTGTCTTTATTTCCCTACCTCAGCAGAATGCGGCGGTCTGGAGTCGATCCTCCACAGCAGAGTGCTCCCCGGTACCACGGACACCGTCTCCTGGACTTCGGGCATGTCGTCCGCGTCGTCGTTCTCCCCCCCCTCCTGCTCCTCCTGGAAACAACCCACAACGTCGTCACTGCCGTTTGGGTCAATACAGCGAGGGGGAAACGACATCTTGCATCGCATTGGAAGGGACTCGGTTTAAACTTTATCTACAGGTGGCGTGTGACGCCACACACACACAAATAAAAAAAACAGACTAATACTAAATAGTTAAAGACTTAGAAACAGCCGACACCACAGAATGCTGTGGTCTCATCCAGGTAATCAAGAGGAAAAGAAAAATCATAGAAAACAAGCAATTCTATTCTAATAAGATGATGGGAGGAATAAAAGCGATACAATGTTTTATATTTGCATTAAAAACGTAAGCCGATTGAGGAAACAGGTGCCAGTTCACAGATGCTCCAACTTGTTCTCACATTTTTCTGCTTCTTGTTGTCTCCTCTCCTCTCCGACTTCTTGTGGGCCTCGTAGGTCTGAGCGTCGACACTCCACATGCACTCGGTCCACTTCCCATAGATCACACAGTGCTTCTTTTTACTGGAGAGAGAGAGAGAGAGAGAGAGAGAGAGAGAGATTCTTTATTTCTAGAAAACCTTTATTTTAACAACAAAACCAAATTACTTTTCACACACACATCAACACCAGTCCTGAAAAAGAAAACGTCCATGCTGCTGATGTTGTTAAGAAATGAGACATTTAATCCAATGAGGACAAAGTGCTTCCTGCCCTTCGTCGTGCTGCTGTAGCAGAAGCTTCCTGTTCCATTGCAGCCAGGCCTCTTCCTCTTCGATCGGCTCCACAGCTCGCTCCTCTTCCTCAGCCAACAACACCTCCCTGAGTTCACACAGCATCTTCTTCAGCCTGGAGAACTCCTGATCGGTGGAGGCTCCTCTTTCATTCTTGGAAGAATGTGTCCCTGCTTGGGAAGTGGTCCTCCAGCTTCACCTGCCACATCTGTTTGATCTTCCGGGGAAAGGATCTTATCTTCTCCACACTGTAGCGTGGAGACTCGGAGTCAGACTCCTCCTCCGAACTCGGGCTCTGCTCTCCTTCTCCTCGGCCTTCTTGGCCTGCGGGTTCTTGCCGTCCTCTCAGCACTTCCTCTTTAAACGGGCGACTTTGAGGCTCTCTTCCTCCTCCTCCATGTCCACCTCGCTTTCCGTTCCAAACACCTCCCCGACAACAGTCTCCCTCTCCTCCTCTGATTCCGCCTTTTCTGCCTCCTCTTCCTCCTCCTCAACCTGCTGGACCACACCAGACTCTCTCTCTTCCCTCCTCTCCTCCTCTTCCTCCTCCTCACCCTGCTGGCCTGTGCTCGTCTCCCCCTCTTCCTCCTCACCCTCACCCTGCTGGCCTGTGCTCGTCTCCCCCTCTTCCTCCTCACCGTGCTGGACTAGACCAGTACCCCCCCTCCTCATACTCAGAGAGAGAAAGAGAGAGAAAAAGAGAAAGCAAGAGAGAGAGAGAGTTGGGGAACAATTGATGTCGGAATAGGCAAGATGGGGAAACGAGAGAGAAGATAAAGGTGGGAGAGACAGGAAGTGGAATAGAAAGAAAAGACTGAATGGGGAAGAAGAATGGAGAGGAAGGAGTGCACATAGGTGATGAGGAAGAACCAGATTAGTGTAATAACTTTGCTATGAAATAATAGAATATAGGCGACATCATAACAAACTCTCACCTCTTATCCTGGATGTATCCCTCCACTTTGTGCAGCTCTTTGCCAAACATCCCACAGGGCTTGAAATTCAACACACACTTGTCTCCAGTGCTGCGGGAGAAAAGAGGAGAGGAGAGAAGAAGAAGAACCAATCAACGTCTCTGGATTAAATAATAATTACTAGACGTTGGCATATTGTAACTTTTTTCTTGTTTTGTGTTCATAGTTTAAAAAAAACATTAAACATACATGTTATGTGCATACACAGTGAATGTGCATAATGAATGCTCAAACAGTCCCCATCAATATCGAGATTTTAATCAAATTAAATGTTACCAATTGCAATTAGGAGCATCATTGGTGTACTTTAATTTAAACCCTCGTTAGTGGTTTGATGTTTGCAGTGACTTTTGTCAAGTTTCTCCTGTGTGTGTGTGTGTGTGTGTGTGTGTGTGTGTGTGTGTGTGTGTGTGGCTCGACGATGATGTAGTCGATGTAGCGCTGTAGCGCCAATAAAAGCTTCACCAGTCTTTAAATTTTTTGTAAATTAGAGTCACAGAAAAAAAAAAAAAAATCCTAACATATGATATTATTAAGTTCTGTCTCTTTGTAAGTTGAATATAGTGTTTGGACTTTGATGGAACACATAGAAAATGGTGAAGAGCATTTTCACTGTTTTCTGACATTGTATAGACTAAAGTATTAATAGAAAAACAAATATGAAGTAAATCAATAAAAATGCTTATTTATTTGTTAATGCATATTGTTCTATCTGAAGTATCTTTTATCTTTGGGTAACCATATGTTAACCATGTCAGTTTTGTTAACAACGAATTGCAATTCTGCTTAATGATCCCGGTTCTGAAGCTAAATCTGACGACGTGGCCATGCATCGTTTACCTGTGGTTGACTATCTCCACGGTGCCGTACTGCTCGATCCAGAGTTTGCCCAGGATGATGTTGTGGACACAGCAGTACGGGTTAGTCCATGTGTACGCCTCACG
The DNA here is from genome assembly GCA_036178185.1 of Liparis tanakae. Lineage (NCBI taxonomy): Eukaryota > Metazoa > Chordata > Actinopteri > Perciformes > Liparidae > Liparis > Liparis tanakae. Next base: position 18,361,383 of record CM070097.1, on the reverse strand, counting down.
GTGCCTGGGGAGAGGAGACAAGGAGGAAGGGAGTTCAGATCCAGGAGGGATGAAGGGAAGGGAACAATAGAGAAGAAGACAATGACATGAAAGAATGACAGAGGAAGAGGCTGAATAAGAAAATATAAGACGAGGAACTGATGTTGGATCACAAAGCTGTGATATGAGCATGTGAGCTCTCTTTTGGACTCACTTGAGTAGCTCTAGTGTGATGGTCCCTTTAGGCTCAGCCTCAACGCTCTTGCCCCAGAACTTGAGTTTGGGGTAGATGGAGCCGTGGAAGACGAAGTCCCCGACCAGACTCTCTGCATGGAAGGCGCTCACCGGGGGATGATGGGACACCTGCTCCGATACCAGCCGGAAACCCTGATCCTCTCTGTGGAGGGCGTTCGCGAAGAAGGAGGTCAAACGAGGAGTGAAAACTGTGTGTGTGTGTGTGTGTGTGTCTGTGTGTAGGTGTGTGTGTGTGTGTGTGTGTGTGTGTGTGTGTACCTGGTGAGCTCATAAGTCTCTCCCAGCAGAGGGTTGAAGGGTTTTCCAGTTCTGTCCCACTGAGACGCAACTGCTGACACAGCAAAAGCCGCTACTGCCTGAAGACACACAAGTTACAGATCATGTTTGTTTGTGTCAGTGAGCGTTTCACATGACAATGTCTAGGTGTGTGTGTGTTGCATTGCATGCGTGTTGCATTGCATGTTCTCATCACAGTAGTTGGTTGACTGATCAAATGCACTGGGGATCAGTGAATTAAGTGAGGAACTAGTGTCAAATTAAATTATTCCAATCCTTAGCCATTACTAATTCATAATATTTAACCCATGTATATTATTAATCACACCACCAGTGGTTTGTTTACATTTACTTAGCAGCTGAGTATATCAGTCACACAACTGCAATGAAAAGGAGTGAAAGTAAAGATTTGTTGATGGGGCTCCATTTGTTTACATGACGGATGTGTGTATGTTTGTGTGTGTGTGTGTGTGTGTGTGTGTGTGTGTGTGTGTCTGACCTGCATGCGCTCTATGGAGTCGGGCAGAGAGCAGGCTCTGTTGATGAGGTAAGTGTGTTCCATGTATTCGGTGATTCTCTGCAGGAAGCTCAGAGGCTCGTTGAAGGCGATGGGCATCGTGATCTTTGAGAGTTCCTGTGAGAAGACAACACACAGTCTGTTACGTTTCACTACAGAAGAACTCTCCTGTGATCTTACGGACCGAACCAACGAACAACCAACAGCCGGTCCTTACCAGTCCGATGCATTTCTTCAGGATGCTCCAGATACTGACAGTGCTTCTAGAAAACATGGCCGCGGGTAACGACGTCCTGAAATGAAAGAGAAGTAGAGATGACGTGCAGGTTTGCTCAAAGGATGAACTTTGGCATCTCTCGACCAACTGATACCCTGAAGGGCTCGATCACACCTGACACGACTCGAAAAAACGCACCTGTGGAACGGACCGGCGTGCGCATCCAACCGTCAATTTTGGATTGAAGATATTTGAAAAAGAAAAAAAGAAAGGAAAGAGTGCGGCGAACACCACCATCTATTCCGCCAATTGTGTCTCGATGGCGAGGCTTTCAGTTTCACTTCCGACCAACAGGAGTCAGTTTGAGTCGTGTTTAGATTTAGGATTATAAAGCTCCTCGTCATTATTAAATACAGCTAATATGAGGTTCTCCTCGGGAAAACAGGAAGGAAAGCCCGCCTCCTGCTTGATTCGATTGGCTGCATTGGCCGAGTGTGACTTTGATGAGCGCTGCGCCTCGCGTCTAAAGTTGAGAATATTTGAACTTTTAACCTGAAAACCGCGGCGCGTGGCATTTAAAAGGCGCGTGTGAAAGTGGCGCCGTACCGTAGGGAATCAAAGGTTTTGCGGGCGACGCGTTCATGAGAGGCGCGTCTGGTGTGATCGAGCCCCGAGGCTGAAGAACGACTTTAAGTTAAAACACGTTGTATTGTTTCATCAGAAACTCAGATACCTACAGGAGTCATGAGAGAAGGAAGAGGTGTTCTTCTCTGTGTGTGTGTATCCATAGCAACAGAATCTGAACTAACAGAGCTTCACCATGACAACAGCGGTTCTTGATAAGCGGAGCAAGTGTTCTGTCTGGTCTGTTAGCAGCCTGAACTGCAACATGAAGATTTAAACAGAAATATAAGATCACAAAGTAAGACCAGGGTTCTTACACATTTTGACCGATGGATTTCCAGGACTTTTCCATGACTTTAAATCAAATTTACTTTACAAAAGTAAAATCTCGGTATAAACATGAACAATTTAGAAAATGTTGCGTATTGAGATTGTATGCCGGCTTATATTTTGAGCGTCTTTCTTTAAAAAACATTAATTATTTCAAACTCGGCGTAAATGAACACATGATTATAATAAATTTCCTTGACTTTTCCCAAAATGTTATGAATAAAGTTTTTTCCATTATTTTTCCTGGCCTGGACATGGCCATTTTAAAATGCCATGACTTTTCCAGGTTTTCCATGACCGTACTCTGCCACCATATTTTGAGGAGTGTGGACCCAGAGAGATTAGTTCACATGACAACTTTGAGTTTCCACTGCGAGGAAATTGCAGACAAGGTCCGCCTCCCACTGGCAGAAATAAGCTCCTATCTTTTTCTCTCGTTTCTTTGATGCTAACTTTACTGGTGACTCGCAGAAGAAGAATCCCACCAGGCTCATGTGATGAAGCCCAGCTTTCATCACATGGGCAAAGAATACGGCCCGGTACCTTTATTTCTAGGAATGCAGCTTCCGAGTACAGAGAGTTGTCCTCATGACGAAATTCTACAAGTATTCTTAAAATTAAAACATAAAAAAAAGAGGAATGGTGGACAGAAAGAGGTTGAATAAATCTATTTAAATTCAATGAAACTCTGCATATTAGACTGAGATAACGGCAACATTGAAGGTTAGAAGTTGAGAACAGCACCGGCATATACATTTTGTTATAGATTCAGGTTTAGATAAAAATGTAGATAAAAATGTATAAATTCATACACCAATCAACGGCGCTACTTATAGACCGGACAGCACATCAATAAATATGGCGACTGTCAGCATGTGTATAGGCTGACGCACAATTAGGGCTGTGTTTCAAACATTTTGTAGGCTAATTTTAAGGTTATCCTCTGGCTTAATAATAGTATTCTAACTCATACCATGTATGGATAAAGAGAACACATTATATGAATGCTTTCTTTTCTTTTTTCTTAACCAATCACACCTCTTTAAAAAGAAGCCTCATACCCAACAATGGGGTTAACCACACCTCCTCACTAAGGTACATGTTTCATTCCCTTTCAGGTGTCCTAAATCTACCTGAGAACAGACACTACACACTACACACTACACACTACAACACCAGTGTGTCTACGTACGTTCACAAAGCCGCCTCTAAAGTTAAATTGCCCAATCTCTTCCTCACAGCCCAGGATTTTCATAAAAATAGCATTGTGTGTTCATAAAAGAAACATCCAAACCAGTAGGACTGATGGCCCTGCCCAAACACACTCTTCTGGTTTCAGTGGGAGGGTTCAAGGCTTTCTGGACCAAACGTAAACGCTGAGACATGCAGATGGAATGTGTTGCAGGAATGCAGCCGTACCTGTGTTTCTTGACGCCGTTCTCCCGTGACGCCGACTCGTTGTTCTGCCGACTGCTGCCGTCAAAGACCACGGCATCTTTGAAACTGACCTCCGACACCCCATCATAGGACTCATCAGAATCCAGGCCTGCGGGACAGGAAATGTCACAGAGGGGTCACGGTCACAACGAATCCCACCGTGTGCTTTGCAGAGCACCTGCTCATTCAAGAGAGGGATTTTAAAACTCTTCACACACGCGTGTCCAAAGTAAAAGATATTAGAAGGTAAAATAAATAGTGACACATCAGGATTTTCTATTTCGCTGGCAGTCAGATTTAATGTAAAATGTGAATATGACATAGTCTGTCACTGTATAATGTTGCTCACTACATACATTTGCATTCATTTTTGTCTTGCCTGTGTTTGACTAGCAAATTATATGAATTTCCTGCAACTGTTTACACTGAGAAACCTCTTGAATGACAAAGCAGTGTGTCACTTTAGAAATTAGAATATAATAATACTAAGTGTCTTTATTCTCTGTACTGTTGAGATTCCAACATTTTAAGATGGAGTCGTAGTAAGAAGCCACCAGGCTAAGTGTGTGGTGTCGAGGCGGGGCCTCAAGAACAACTTAAAATAGTCCCAAGTATTTATTATCATTTATCAAACATGCTTACTCAGGTGTCAGCTATTTAGTGTTACCATATCAGGTGAGCCTTTGACATAAAAAGGTAGGAATACATTTTACGGGAAGTGGAACAGGCTGTTACTGAACTTCACTGCACAGTGTCACTTGTGTGTGGTTCAAAAATCAGAAAAACTTAAAATGTAACGTGATTTTTGATAATATCTAGGGACCTTTTAGGTATTTCTTAAGGCACAATACTAATGTTGGCGACTTGATTCGTCGTGAATGGGCTGCACTACAAAATGACACGCTGTCGTGAAGTGCACTCGGAGCTCTGTGATGAAACGATAATGTAGTCTCGCTTTCTGCAACTCATTGTCGGACTAGAAAACGATGGAATGAAAACTTATTATTTACATCACCAGGAACAATATTGGCATTTTAATTAAATCCTAGTTAACACCTATTATCTTAAATTAAAGGCCTACTGAGGAGATAAAACTAGACAATAAGGCCTTATTGACGCCACCTGGTGCTGATCACAGCTGACCCTGTGCACTCGTGAATAATACATCCCCATCTGTCTGTGTGCCATCATCGTGATGATGATCACGATCATCTTTTGTTTATATCTGCATGAGAATAACAACCTGAATATGTCCTCACAACGGCTGTGTGTCAGCAACGTCACCTGACAAGTACACACCCGGCTGGAGGTATGAAAACAATGGCGCTGATAATTACTGACGGAGAGCAACACCCTGCTTCGCCCTGACCTTCCAGACGACGTGAAAACTGTAAACGATTCAAAACGGACACGAGAGGCTGGGAAGGTGGGAACCTTCATGTTCCTGTCGTAGTACAATGTTCACGGCCACCAAAACACACGTCATCTACACGCTCTTATTTCTCATAATCATATCTCAAGATGCATTGCTGTACGACTTTTACCTCCGGGTGTTTCAGCAAGTTGCATACGCAGGGGTTTACCTGGGTCAAAATGGGTCTTCGGTGCTCCCAAAACATTTAGCCGCTCGATAAATAAATGTTTCATCGTAATCAGCAACAAGTCATTTTTTTAATCGCATACTTTCTTTTGCCTTAGGCGCTCGGGATTTGTCGCAGGCGTTCGGGAAAACGGCTTAGGCGCTCGCCCAAATTTTCTCTACGCAGGAAAAACCCTGATAAGCGAAGGCAAGGGAGGATTACTCTCCGTAAAAACGCGTCTGTTCAAAATCCATCCCTCCACGAGTAAGAGCCCTGGAAGGCCAGTCCAGCTGTGCCTCCCGGTCAACAGTCAGGATGACACTGACCTCGCATACAGCTTTGTGGCGAGGTCAAAGCAGCTCCCTAATCATCAGTCTTCAGCTCAGCTCTTTGGTAATTAGCAAATGTGTGATATCAGGCCCCTCATGGCAACTGTAACATAAGCACACATGGCATCCCACGAGTGTCGACTTGGATGACCACTTGTCTGATCTGTCTACAGTAGTGGGAATCTGAAACCGATTCATCGTAAATACAAGTCAGGATGTGTTTAAAGGCCTTCCTTAAGACTCAATATCAGATAAAAAGTGTTACGGGACGATTGTGGGCTGGTATTCCCTCGTCTAGCGAGAATGAAAATAACGATGTTCACCTGTAATTTAGCACCGTTGTATGTTGTTGAAATTACTAATCATGACCGCAAGACAGCAGACCGCTGAATTATTGAACCAATCATTAGACAGGGAGGGCAGGTTGAGTCCCATTGGAACACACACACACACACACACACACACACACACACACACACACACACACCTTTTACAGTTTCAGTAACTTGAATTAAAGTGTAGTTGTAAAGGAGTGTTGTTTTTAAACTGCATGAAGCACATATTTTCAATCAATTTCATAAATAAATTTTATATAATAACTTTCTTTTCACAGCATGCTGCAACTCAAATAAATACTAATGCACATAATAATACGCAGATAACTTTTCCCCCCAGACATTTATGTCCCACAATGTATGTAGCTTTTAAATCTTAAGTGTGTTGTGGCAGTGCACCTTTGAACACACACACACACACACACACACACACACACACACACACACACACACACACACACACACACACACACACACACACACACACACACACACACACACACACACACACACACACACACACACACACACACACACACACACACACACACACACACACCTGTGACGGCGTCGTAGAACTCATCCTCATTGTTCATCTTCTAAAGGCGACCCGTCGTTTAGAGCAGATGAACTTCTAGCACATGTTCCTTTCGGCGGCGACCCCTCAGAGTTCCTCCGGAGGGAAACCCGTCGATCCAGGCCTCTCTGGAGCGTCGCCACGGAAACAGCACGACGTTCAGTCAATATCCAGGGAACGTCCAAAACTCAGAATGACGGACGCGTCGACCGGAGAAGAACAACAGGAGATGTCGATCAGAGCCGATCGACTGTTCGAGTCCCTGACGGCCCGCGGACAAATGATGAAACTTCTGTGTTCTGCTTGTGCTTCTTCGGCTTTGATGAGAAGTAAATCAGTGACCTGTAGAGACAAATGAAGACAAACACAAGTATTGACTTTCTGAGTCCAAAAGTCCTTTTTTTACTGTGAAACCTGTTACCCAGAGCCACAGAGGCAACTAGTATTCATAATCAGTTATTTTAAGTTTTCAGATGGCACAAAAGGGTCCTTTGCTATCTAGGCTACCAGCTGACAATGTGCTCGGTCTGGCTGAGTGACAGTCTTTTTCATCATGGCCCGCTGACTGCAAACAGAGACTGTAATAGACCAGTAGTTACATAATGGTGACACCACTGCAACCGGCATTGTGGGTCTTTGTTGCCTTCTGTCTGGCTACTCGTCTTATTAAACTCAAGTGCCCTTAAATAGCTCCTATTGTGGTACTTTTGTAGTTTGACTATGTTGAGGAAATGTTACTTTCTGTATTCTTGTTGTTCTTAGTTTGTACTCTAGGTTGATGCACTTATTGTAAGTCGCTTTGGATAAAAGCGTCTGCTAAATGACATGTCATGTAATGTAAAAGTGCCCAAATGTCCTTTTTATTTTCAAATTCCAAAATCTAAAAAGGTATAAGCAGGGTTGTTACACACGTTGACCAATGGATTGCCATAACTTTAAACCAAATTTCCATGAACAAACTAAAATCTTTGCATAAACATGAACAATTTAGAAAATGTACGCCGGCTTATATTCTGAGCATCTTTTTTTTTTTAAATATGAATTATTTCAAACTTGGAGTAAATGAACATGTGATTATAAAACATTTCCATGACTTTTCAAAAACGTTGATGATTTAAGTTTTTTTCATGACTTTTCCAGGCCTGGAAATTACCATTTTAAAATCCCATGACTTTTACAGGTTATGCATGACCATACGAACCCTCTATAAAGTTAAATTTACAAACCATTCATTACAAATTGAATCAGTAATACAAAATTACACAAGTTCTGTACTGGAACAATTTGTACAGAAACAAAATTGATTACAGCTCTTCCTAGTACTCAATCTCTGCCTTTGACGTTTGTTTTCCACCATGTGTCAAACAACTTTTGTTTGGCTGCTTGTTTTGTTTACTCCAAGTCAGAGAAATCAATTTGGATCACAGACTTTTTTTTATTTTTTATTTTTGTTTCAGACCAGAAATTGGTTGCTGAGCCAGCGGTGTGCATTTAATCCTTCAACATTCGACTAAATTGGCTTGCAAAAACACAATATTTAGCCTTTGGCCTTGTACGTCATGCAGCGCTATCCATAGATAAGCCTTTCTTATCCGGTTCAATGTCAGTGACGGTGGATGATAGTGAACCATATTCCACAGGGTGAAGTGGAGAAATGAGCATTTAAAGTAATCAGTTAGTCATCCTTCAAATGTTTTCAGAAAGACGTGCTTCACTGCGCTGTCAGTAGAACACATTGTTCTGCTGTATACAAAAAGGCTAATATTTCATTTGTCGTATGTACTCATTGTTTGGTGACAAACACTTCACCACATTCTTCACAGTAACTCAGGAAAAAATACACATGATTTTTATCCATTCGTTTTTCTCGCCACTATGACCTTCATGCATTTTCATCTCTTTACTAACACGTGGTAAAGCCTGCAAGGTCACATTGACCTTGAGGTATGGGCCACATTTGAAAAATATGCTAAAGGCATTCCTGAAAGATTACGTAGACACGTCTCTTTCTGCCAGACAACTCTAAAATGCAGCGTTACGGCCTCGGCTGTTGCCGGCGGAGTAGCACCAAAAAAGATGTGTTCATATTCCTCAGACTGGGTGAAGAAAATATGGTTTTGGTATCAGTCCCAAAGCTGATCTTATATTAGCAGGTTTACACAACTAATACCAAACTAAAACTTATATAAATGTCTTTCAAACAGAGGTCACATATCTATTTATAGCCTCTGAATTTACAAATGACATATTTTCATTTCAGGAAGTAATATGCTGAACATACTTAATATTAACACGCACATTGTTAGGGAGGACTTAAAATGTCTTAAGTATAAATAAATAAATGCATGAATAAATTCAGGAATAAATATATAAATGCTTAAATAAATATATAAATACAAGAATAAATAAAATACATGTATAAATACAGAAATAAATAAATACAGGAATAAATAAATATAAGTTATTCCCAAACAAGCAATCATTAAATAAATAAATCTATATTTTTACATTTCTGTATTTCTTCATTTATTTATGCATGACATGTATATGTCCGTATATGCAAATGAGCTGGGCGGTCCGAACCTCTGTCTAAAGCAAGTCTTTCTGGTCTTGTTGACGTCACCACATCAGCTGTTCTTTCACATGACTTGACTCCAATGAATCACTGTAAAATACTTTACACTGTAAAATACTTTACATGTAATCTTAACCTGTTATAAGTGTTATTGTGGTTATAGGAAGAAGTGTTCTAGATTAGAGTAGTTATGGCAATTACTGAGTTCAGGAGGTCAGTGAAGGTCTCATGACCTCTGTGTAGCTGTGGAAGCCGTCACTCATCCGAGCGACCTATGGGAGTGAAGTCGGATGTTGTTGTTGTGCGTTACTTGTATGTGAAGCGAGTCTCTGACCGGGAGCTTATGGAGTAGAATGTGTTACGGTGTTCACCGTTGTTTGGCGTAGGCCAGGGCCCAAATAGCATAGTACTTGTTCCCGAATAAACGCTAATAACTATACAACGTCTGACCCAGGGTCGCTACAGTATTATGTTATGAATCTTAACCCTCACTCAAACTGATTTAACGTTATCTGTTAATAAATAATACACGTTGTGTATTTGTGCCACGCGTATGACGAGATTAAACCACAAATAGTCAGGCGAGTAAACTCACGAGAGTAAAGCGTTGTCACTTCTGTTTGTGACAGCTTTCACACACGTGTTGACCAGTGGATCTCCAGGACCTTTCCAGGACTTTAAACCAAATTTCCATGACCAAACATTTTGTGAAAACTCGGTGTATACATGAAAAAGTGAGGAGATGTAGTATTTAAACTAACAATGAGAATTCCGAAGCATACAGTATATACACAGCGTAAATGAACATATAACAAATTTGCATAATTCTTTTTGAATGTTGGGGATTTTATTTTTTTCAATGACTTTTCCAGGCCTGTAAATAGGCAATTTAAAATACTTGACTTTTCCAGGTTTTCCATGAGCGTACGAACCCCGTTTTGAATAAAGGGTTGAAAATTAGTTGTTTTTTTTATCCGATTAATCGAAAAAAATAGTCAACAGATTAATCGATTATCAAAACAACGAGTTTTCGCCCTAGATGAAACGTAGGAAAAGTCTGAATGAAATGTCTGAGCCTCTTCCGTCTTTCGGCTCCTCCATGATTTCAAACAACAGCCTTCAGGCTCTTCATTATTATAAGTATAAGAAACCATTCAAGGAACGACGGCTCATCACCTCTGATTCAGACAACCGTCACTTAATGTCATCTGCACTTGCTCTTCTACTCAGAATAGGTTTGCTCTTCGACAGAAACACCGACCGATCATCACTGCTGCGGTGTTTGTCAGCTTTACTAAATCAGTACATACCTGAAGTGAAATTAAATCCCAAATGAGTCAGATCCTTTCAGACAGCCACACAGGTATTCATTTATGAAGGTAAAATACTGAAACTCGGGAGGGGGGGGAACAGTCCTAGTTCCCTCTCTCCCTTCCACTTTGTCTTTTTCCACACAGTGGAAGGGTTCTTACTTTTCCCCAGTGATAGGGAACGCCTTCAGCACACAAAGGAACTTTGGCCTCGTGTTCACGATAGATAAGGTGGACAGAAGGAATGACAAACTGGGATTCAATTGTTCCAGCAGCTCATTTTAAGTCCAACCTTAAATTGTATTCTTTAAATCTATAGTGGTGTCGTGTAGGGCTGCAACTAACGATTATTTTGATGATCGATCATTTTTGTACATTAATCGATTAATCGGATAATTTTTATTTTTTTTAAAACACAAAAAAAATGTAATTTTCAACCCTTTATGCAAAACAGGGTTCATACGGTCATGGAAAACCTGGAAAAGTCATGGGATTTTTAAATGGCTATTTCACGGAGTAAATAAGTAATTGAAAAAAATAAAATCCCCTAATGTTTGAAGAAAAGTAATGCAAATGTGTTATATTCAAATGTTAATTTACACGGAATATATACTGTATGCTTGGTAATTCTCATTGTTAGTTTAAATAATACACATCTCAGACTTGTGTCCCCTGAGTCTGAGGATACAAAGATAGTTTCCTTCTCTCAAGTTAATTTTGTGTGCCAAAAAATGACCGAGCCCAATTGTGATAACCTTTATCCCGCATATTTGTTCTACCCATGTGCTGCAGAGATCGTGATAATCTACGATTACATTTTTTTTATTCTCCACATAGTAGGAATATTCTTCTATTATGAAGAATGTTTTTCACTGTCTTATCATATCAGACAAAACTCAAATCTCCGACAGGGCAAAACAGAGTCATTCAGTTTGTGCATAGTAAATATTCGTTCAGGTTTCTTTGCAGCTGTTAGTGAGACGAAGAGATCATCTTCAGAACCAAAATAGCAAACGAGGGTCAATAAACGTAAGGAAGAAAATGATATTTCATATTTTTCATTATATGTCATCTAGCAGAAAAATAGCACGTCCTCCTGCCTAATCCCATCTTTTAGCAGCGTTTGCTTATCATAAGCAAACGCTGCTAAAAGATGGGATTTGCATGAAGTTACATGACCAGCATTTTCTAATATATGGAAATATGGAGCATGAACATCTGCCCAGCTGCAAATGATTGCATTACTGCTTTGCCGCGCAATGGACTGGATTATTAGTGCTGAAACGGACACAAAAATAAAGATGGACTGTATTACCTGTATAAATGCATTTCGCCCAGAAGATGACACAGTTCCTTATTCTGTCCAACTTCGAAAGTCAGGTGGGCTGATCCAAATGGAATTCATTTATACAATGAATTATTGATCTTGCAAGAGTTCCTGGTACGGCAGCCTGCCTGAGTTGTCACACACTATGCAGATACTGACTGCACTTCAACAATTCTTCAAGGAGAATCTCTCTTGCTGCAATGGATCTGACTGCATTAAAGAAATATTGAACCTATAATACGTATGTGTACAGATTACACACATTTGTAATTTGTGATATTGGGCTATATAAAATACAATGAATTGAATCATTGTGTCACACAATGCTTCCAGGCAGGAGTCTCCACACAATTCAAAATGTGTAGTTAGTTAACAACAGGAAGCATCAGGTAAGCGACAATAAGCACACAGAGGTTCTCAAAAATAAAAAACAGAGAAGAAAATATCTTCAGATTTTGTGGAGAAACTGGAGAAAAGGGATGAGGACCACTGGCTGAACTACGACCCCGAGGCCTTTTTAAAATGTCGAGCAGATTCCGCTCCTTGAAGTGCATCTGAGGCGTAGTTGAGGGGGAACACTAAACATGGAGACCTCGATCATTAGGTTTGTATGGTCGAAAAATAAACAGAACTGAGAATCCATAAAATATCTGCGAATGAATCTTGCTAAGATGACTCGGTTTTGTGGAACAAATAGTTTTGTTTAAATCGATACCAGCATCAACAGCAACAGATACAACGGTATCTCCAAATATGAGCCAGTAGTACACTTATTGTATTTGTACACACTAAAACCTATTCTGCGCTTAAGTTTTCTTTTGGTAATAAAACATCTTTACTTGTTTTTCTATTACATAAGAGACGAGAGGCATATTTCCAGTGCAAATAAAATTGTGATTTCAGCCGAGAATGAAAACAAAAAAAATGCAAAGAATGATGTTGCTCACATGTATTTGAAATTATTTAAAATAATCACGTGTCAATTCTAGAAAATAGGTAACAAAAAGATTTCCACTGGCAAAATGGCAAAAACCACACTGACAGATCAAAACCGTAAAGACAAACCTAGAGACCTGAAAGTTCACGCTACGAGTTCAGCGCACAGACACAGCCTAGCAACGTCTCCTCTCCTCCTCGCCTCCTCTGTCCTAGGAGGGCAGTCGGAAAAACATGCAACGCCACAGGGACCAAGAGAGAGGACCACAGACAAACAAACAGAGAGAGAGAGAATTAAAGAGAAAGATTAAGAAATAAATACAAGAGCTGTTGCTACGCAAGACTAAGCACAGTACTGAGACACACACACACACACACACACACACACACACACCTTAATAGGTGACACACCTCTGCAGACTGTGAAATGCATACCACAAGTAAAATTAACCCTTTCACACACAAAGGTCGACTGCTAGGTTACATTAAAGTCGCCCGAGACAAATGGCGGTTTGTTGGAGTTCGGTGACGAGCTCGTGTCTCATCTGAACACAATCCTGCCCATCCGGACCAGCGGCTTCACAGATGGACAGTCGCTCTCCTCCCACAGCAAATTGTTCTTTTCAGGAGCACCTCAACCTTTATGTAGGTTTTATTCTGCTTCCCAGATGCAGTTTCTGCTCCTCAATGCTGACGCAGATTGCAACGAAAACACTGGTTGTCTAGTATCAATATTTGTTTGTGGATTTATTGCACTGTTATGGACCTGTGACTGGAACAGTAGCAACAACAAATAGAATAAGAGCAAGCTTACAAAGCTTTATTTGATAATTGCTATATTATGAGTCCTAACATCCTGATTTAGTTCAGTTCCTGAGGTTGATTAGTTCCTCTAAGTATTTTTAGAGGATTTCTTAAAAGGTCAAGGCCCCCTGTTGCATGTATCAATGCCTCCTTATCGCAGTGATACGGCCCCATTGCTGCATGCAATCCACTTCCTCTCACTATTCCTCTGATATAGTTGACCCCAGCAGTTAAAACCTCCAGAAAATGATTAGAATTAATATTGTTTCCCAAGTTTAAGTGTCACTTTATGTTTGTTTTGTTTGTTGACTACCTAAATAGACCTTTAAATAAATAAAAAAGTTGATATTTCTTAGATGTTTTAAACAGTGAAAAACAGCCTGGGGTCAAATTGTACACGACATTGAAAACATATCATCATGTGAATTGGATGTTTTCCCAGTTGTCCCGAATAAATAAGGAAAAGTCATGAAATATGAAAAAAATAAATAATGTTAATCACTTTTTTAGAGACGTCAAACATTGAATGGGGTCAGATTGACCCCAAAGGTAACAGGAGGGTTAAGTCTGCATATATCATGATTGAAATCCTGAAAAGGTTTGTTGACCAACATCCTTGCACTTAGTTTCTCGTCCCACTAACGTTTTAACTAAACAACGAGATTAGACACACTTCTGTCTGGTTGCATGTGTGACCTGGTGCCATTTATATGCAACAACATTGGTTCTAAATCTGAGAGTAGTCTCCAATCAACATGTTCTTCATGAGTGCTCCTTAAAAAGCATCCTCTACTACGATGTCATCTATATTTAGTTACAGTATGAAGTACACATCACAAGACCATTACCAAGAGTATAGAGAGTTTGAATAGCAATAGCCCACAAATGACTTTTTATCAGTATAAAATCAAATTCATTTGACTGCAAACACAAGACTAAGCTTGTCAGAGTCCATCCTCTGACTCAAGCATTTTGTACGCGCTTACGTGAACGCCTGAGGGTCTGCAGAGGAAGGACTTGCACCGCTGGCAACATTAAAACGGCTCAGCAAAAACAAAACAACATTTACAAAACTGACTACTCAGCACACACTGGTGCAGCTGGAGAAATGTAATTAAGATGAGAAAGTCTCCAAGAGACCACACAACTAATTAGAGTAAGTTGAACAGAGGCTGAGAGTCATTGGTAGTGTTGTGTTGGGAGATGCAGCGACTTAAAACAAGTGAGAGTAGAGGAGATACGAGGACGGAAAGGTCCGCTATCCACGAGGCGAACTCGTGCACTGTGAAATGTCAAATGTAATGTTAATGAGGTGGGTGTACTGAAAATATCCAGCTTTTTATTTTAAAAAAATTCCACCATCCTTCTTTTAGGGTCTCAGGGTGCTGGAGCCGATCCCAGCTGACATTGGGCGAAGGCGGGTTCACCCTGGACACACCGCCAGTCCATCTCAGGGCACCAGCTTTTTATATGAACAGGCTATTGTAGTCTGATTTATTCTTGATTAATTTCTAAATAAAAACTTGAATTCAATATTATCGGCTTGTATTAATTAGCCATGTGCAGCAATATATATACGAAATCCAAGATGCTAAATATTAGGATGCATTTGGAATCGTTACGCGTGCAACTTGTTGACGGGTGAACGCTCATTGAATCGTGAGGACGGTAAAAAGAGTGAAAAACTGAAGATGACAAAAAGAAAAATTCAATCACTAAAAAAAATGTCCACCATGAAGAGTGAGAGAGAGAAAGACTGATCAGTGTCATGAAAGTGAAGCGCAAAAAGGGACAAACACTGTTGCTCCCAAACAAACACATGACAGTAACAGTTCAGACCCAGAACTTGAAGGGCAAAGAAATACAAGGAGGTAAAAAGTAAAGAATTCAAAGATTTGAGCCACTTTGCCCTGAAACAAGACAAATCCTGTCCGTGTTGTCTTTACGCCGGCTAAATAAGGAAGCGCGGAAGGAAAAATGTACAAATGCCCGATCAAATACAGAAACTGAGTTGCATGAGTCAAACGAACGCCACTAAGAAAGAATCACCTGAAAACAAACTTTTTACGGCCTGGTCTTTGATTACGAAGTTTCACAATAAATATATCAACAATTACTTTTGTCTTACTGGAGAACTAGACTTAACATCAGCCGTGTTCACAGAAACACGCGCGCACGTACGTACGCACGCACACGCCAAGGTGAGCCTGCCTTACACAGATAGACAGCCAGCTCAGCATCTTGCCTCAACACTTCTTTGCTGTGTACAGACTTAATTGCCTTGACACTCCCAACTGTGTGCATCAAAACAATTAAAAATACAACGGGCCCTCGGTAGAGCGCATACCTTCGCCGCAGACACATTTTGGCATTAGTTGCATGCCAATTGGATAAAAAACGACCGCGCTATGGTTGACCTTTTCTTAACCTTGACCTTTGGTCCAATCGATCCCAAAATCTAATTAAATGGTCCCCGGATATTAATCAATCATCCCACCAAATTGCATGCGATTCGGTTTAATACTTTTGGACTCATGCGAGTAACACGCATACAAATAAATAAATAAATAAATACACAGCGATCAAAACATAACCTTCGGCTTTTTCAATGCGAAGGTAATAAACGTGAGCACAAAGGCATCTTTTGAGCAGACATATGACTGGTTCAGCTGGCAGAATCTGGTGAAAATTTCACGTTATCTGGACGAGAAACACTTTTATTGTATCCGACAATAACAAGTTGTTATTACATTCTTTCAGTCGGTGTGTGCAGCAGTGCAACTTTGGTAGATCACGTAATACTTTGTTGTTTTGTGTTAGTGATAAGGAGAAGATTATAGAGCCCATCTTGTAGAATGACAAGTGTTTGTTGAGGTAGTTTTCACTATCAGTAAACAAAACGATGGAAAGGAAAAACAAAACAACAACACAATGGCTGTGTCAGACAGGCTGCTGATTGGCTGCCTGTTACCCTACTTGCGTCATACATTATTCACACAGCATTGTTTCCCTGTTGCCTGGATGGTTGCCTGGACTAGTGGTAGCACAAACTTTGCCTTATCCCCACGTGGCAAGCACGCTGCAGATGTAAGACGCACAAAAACCTCATGCAGCCTTTTTATAGTCAATGATTTACACAGCAGCTGATTGAACGGGGGAATATGATTTAACAGGTCGTAGGAGACACACTTTGGAAAATGTGTTCTTTCTTTAAAGACTACACAAACACTTCAAATCCCACAACCATGCGTGCCAAACTAGCTCAAGCAGTTTCTACGAGTGTTACATCTGCGCTCTTGTGTGTTGGTCGTGCCATCACTGCAATATTCCTCTCAATGGTGTTGAAATCTGGCTTTTAGGACATGCCTTGCAAAATCTCTTTCCTGTTCCCTTGCACAAATGTTCACAGCATTAATACTTAACCAGCTTACCGCTACATCAACAACTAGAACAACTAGCACTCGGTAGAGCGCATACCTTCGCATATCACAAGATTGGGCATTGAATTATGAACATTTTGGCATTAGTTGCATGCCAATTGGATATAAATTGACCGCGCTACGGTAAAAAGATGTTGAACTTTTCGTGACCTTGACCTTTGAGCCGATCAATCCCAAAATCTAATCAAATGGTCCCTGGATAATATCATCCCACCAAATCCCATGCGATCCGTTTTAATACTTTTTGAGTTATGCGAGTAACACACATACAAATAAATAAATAAATACAAGGCGATCAAAACATAACCTACCGCATATTCAATGCGAAGGTAAACATAAAGATCTATCTATCTATCCAGACTCACTCTGCTGTTCTGCAGGGGGGAAGGAAGTCCATTGGTCCAATGCGATGCTCCACTTTTAAATGGAGCCCATCACTAGTGCAACAAACTAAGAGATAATTAAGGCACCTTGGGGAGGAAGTCGAGACGACAACAACAAAATGCAAAAACTGTAATTCCACAGAGAACGACGTGGTGTCTCACGTAATGAAGCAGTCAACTCAGCGAGTGTCTACTGCTTCACTTTCTTTCTTTTCAATCAATGTGACATTTTCTTTAAAAAATAATGAAAAACAAATTACCCAAATTATTTCATTTACAGTTATAGAAGCCACAACAAGTCTTTGATTTAAATTAACAATCACCTACAACATTACACTACATCCAATCAATCGCTTTTGATAATATTTGTTTTGGTACAACTAAACTGTGAGTCGTCCAGTATGCATTTTAACTTTATGAATGCAGAAAGCTGAATATAATCAAAGCATTTCACATATTTTTTGTCTGGCAACAATTGTTACAGATTTACCGACAAAAGATCCAGTGTCCTGTTAATGTCAACCGGATAAAAGGGTCTCAAAAGCAAAGTATCAGCTTATTATACCGATGCCAGACTCCCAAGTGGTAGTCACGATTATATTATACCCAAACAGCCTGATGCTGGTATCTGAAGAGGCTCCCAGGACTCGTGGACGCTCCGTGTGTTGCTACATGTATAACTGTATGTTTCTGCGTACAACACCCCTCTCTGAGGCAACACATCTAATCTTTCCCGGAATCTACAGCAACGGCAGCATCACAAACCAGTTGTTTGCAGCAATACGATGTCTTCCTCTGGGGGCATGTGCACTGCCCGCTGTGTCATTGACCTCCAGTGCACCAACATGGAAAAAGACAAGAGCTTTGTTGAGTCTTCCATGCGAGTCGGATCTGCGCGGTGATGAAGGCAAACAGGCAGGGGAACATTCCCACTGTGTGCCGAGCCATCAGACCTGATAGGAGGCCACTTTAACCTACTTTAACTCGAGATACGTTATCCATGGTAACCCTTTACAATCTCTCTCACTCAGGGGACTCTGACGGGTTTCACACAAAACAACAGAAAAGGACATTTTCAGTGTGTTCGGGTCTTCAAGTGTCTTCCAAATGTTTCACTTTGGGCAGTCGCACCGCTACCATAAAAGACAACTTACAACATCCGTTTAGAAAGAGCCTGGTTACCAACAGTAGTTAATAAGATTACGAAGAATGTTATCTAACTCAACCTTCAAGCTGTGTGTTGTTAATGAGATCCTCATTGACGTCCATGAGCCCCATAACGCTGCCTCCCGTGCTCCGTGTGCTCGCTAACATTAGCACAAACACTGTTCTAGTAACTGTTCTAGCTTGACAAAGCTACACCTAACTAACAAAGGCCAGCCATTTAAAATGAGAAAACAGGGTCATTAATACTCATACGGGCATACGGCTCGTCCTCCACAACATGAACCGAGCTGACAGATCCAACTCTGACAGGACGGCAGGGAGCTTTTTTTGACAGCTAGCATTAACGTTAGCGAGCGGGCTAAACAAAATAAGAAATAAGAAGAGAAAGGTGGCTAACAAGCTATAGTTAGCGTATTCCTTGTGAGAACAAACACACGCTGAATGTGTGTCCTTGAAAGGAGACTGTAGTCAGAGTAAAATGCCTGTCGCCTTACCTCGGCGGTGTGTGCGAAGTGAATGTTTTGACAAGTCCAGAGATGTGAGCAGGAATTTTAGTGTGTAGCTTCGGATTGACACAGAAGCGGAAGTCACTGGCAAGTGGGGGCGGGCTCAGCTGCATGACGGACAGGCTCTGCGTCCAATCAGGTGTGCGGTGCGGAACGCTCGACTAATAGCAATACACCTTGAATGGGCGGTAGAATAGAATTGCCAACAATTATATACAATACATGTGACTGGTTTTGTTGTTTTGTCTCACGTTATGGATACTTTGCCGCCTGAGCCTTACTGTAACAAGTCAAACCATCTTTTTTGTTTGTATAGTTATATTATTATTTATTTTTACTTTTTTATTTATTTTATTTTATTTATTATTTATTTTTATTTTATTTATTTTTAAATTATTATTATTTCTTGATAATTATTATTATTATGATTATTATTATTGTTATTATTATTATTATTATATTTAACTACTTACAGTTTTTTTTCGATTGCTAAACGACAGTGGGCACAACTGGAGTCACATATGCAAAACTCTAACTACAGTCTGCACAGCAGCAGTTCATGTGGACCAAACTCTAGTTTGTTTTTCATTGCTTGAACACAGTTTTCAGAACTCTACACACTTATCCCATGACTTTAACCACAACCTGTGGATGTACAGCACTTTGTTCGAATGCTAACACACTGCTGTCAAAACTCTGAACCACACGTTCAAAACGGAATAGATGTCAGTCTTGTGCCTTTC
The DNA here is from genome assembly GCA_036178185.1 of Liparis tanakae. Lineage (NCBI taxonomy): Eukaryota > Metazoa > Chordata > Actinopteri > Perciformes > Liparidae > Liparis > Liparis tanakae. The sequence continues at coordinate 18,341,736 of CM070097.1, read as the reverse complement.
AAACACTGCTGATTGCAATTTCAGCTGAAAGGCTAAGCAGGTGTCTTGTTTTAGACTTGTTAGTGAACACACACATACATACATATATATATATATATATATATATATATATATATATATATATATATATATATATATATATATATATATATATGTAGAGCTCAGAAAGACTCATTTTGGAAATGGAACAAGGAAGACGGGTTCGTGGAGGGAGAAGGGTGGCAGGGAGAGGGCGGTTGTCTGGAGGAAGACAAAGAGCTGTTCTTTCAGATGAGGAGTCCAGAGGACTGCCAGGAATGGATAAGGCATCCAGAAGGTTCTTCACCAGGTCCATGGCAAGAGAGAACTTTAGATGTGACGTTGCTGAGAACATGTGGCCTGATGCTAGAGAGAGGCAGGATTAGCCCCTCAATTATTTGTTCGAATTACAGTATGTACTTTTAGTTTCTACCTTTTCTCATTACTGTAATCCCGTAAATTACTACAGACTATTGAAGCAAACTGCTAATTTTCATTTACCTTAAAGAATTGTTATGTTCTAAAAAAAAATAATAAATCACGTGAAAGAATGTCTCTCTTTTCTTTGAAAACTGAAATTGAACTGAAATTGTTCAAACTGTAAAGATGAAAAGTTAGTATCTCCTGTATTGGTGTTTGGTGCTAGTGTTTTTACTCTCTGTGTGTTCTGAGTGACAGTGTGTGTTGTCTCAGTGAGGGGTGTGCATAGTGATGGCTGCACTGAGCGTGTTTTGAGCCGTGTGCTAAGAGTTGTGTTGGTTGGAATGAGTTTTGCAGGTGATGTGAACTGTTTAGCTCACATGTGACTCCAGTTGTGCCCACTGTCGTTTAGCGATCGGAAAAAACTGTAATTAAGTATCTCAATGTATTACGATTTATTTTTAAATACATGCTATATAGATTAAACCTGGATTCATGACATATGATCACACATCCCAGTTATATCCTTGATCTCACAAGTATGTTGAACTACTTTGTGTTGATGGTGATACTGGACATGTGTGCATGCAACCAACATGAAGCCATTGTGTGTATGTGGCCACACAATAGCACACCCTGATGCTTTCAGATTACTTATCTCCTTCTTATCTAAACAAGATCAACCGAACATGATGAGAATGACTGGAATGTGTGCATCTGCTCATGATAAATCTGTGCCAGCAGATGACAATGACAGTGGTGATGATGATGATGATGATGATGATGATGATGATGATGATGATGATGATGATGATGATGATGATGATGATGATGATGATGATGATGATGATGATGGGGATGGCGGCGACTTTAACCACAAACTGCACAACACTGTGGATTTACAGCACTTTGTTCACATGCTAACACACTGCTGTCAAAACTGTGAACCACACATTCAAAACGGAATAGATTTCAACATTGTGCCTTTCAAACACTGAGGATTGCAATTTCAGCTGAAAGGCTAAGCAGGTGTCTTGTTTTAGACTTGTTAGTGAACACACACATATATATATATATATATATATATATATATATATATATATATATATATATATATATATATATATTACAGTATATATATATATTACAGTATATATATGTAGAGCTCAGAAAGACTCATTTTGGAAATGGAACAAGGAAGACAGGTTCATGGAGGGAGGAGGGAGGCAGGGAGAGAGCGGTTCCGTGGAGGAAGACAAAAAGCTGTTCTTTCAGATGAGGAGTCCAGAGGACTGCCAGGGATGGATAAGGCATCCAGAAGGTTCTTCACCAGGTCCATGGCAAGAGAGAACTTTAGATGTGACGTTGATGAAAACATGTGGCCTGATGCTAGAGAGAGGCAGGATTAGCCCCTCAATTATTTGTTCGAATTACAGTATGTACTTTTAGTTTCTACCTTTTTTTTCTCATTACTGTAATCCCGTAAATTACTACAGACTATTGAAGAAAACAGCTAATTTTCATTTACCTTAAAAAATTGTTATGTTCTAAAAGAAATTATAAATCACGTGAAAGAATGTCTCTCTTTTCTTTGAAAACTGAAATTTAACTGAAATTGTTCAAACTGTAAAGATGAAAAGTTAGTATTTCCTGTATTGGTGTTTGATGCTCGTGTTTTGACTCTCCGTGTGTTCTGAGTGACAGAGTGTGATGTCTCACTTTGGGGTGTGCATAGTGATGGCTGCACTGAGCGTGTTTTGAGCCGTGTGTTAAGAGTTGTGTTGCTTGGAATGAGTTTTGCAGGTGATGTGAACTGTTCAGCTCAGGTGACTGCTGGTAGTGCAGACTGTAGTTAGAGTTTTGCACATGTGACTCCAGTTGTGCCCACTGTCGTTTAGCAATCGGAAAAAACTGTAAAGAGAAACCAATCAAGGTATAAATCCATTGGCTTTTCTGAGTTTGCACAGTAACTTTGTCACATAAAATGTTACTTTCTTCAGCTCCACAGTCTTGAGTCATGACATTTGGCCTCTGGATAGCTGGTGTTGATTCCATGTGCTCGTGAGACATCAGCTTATCCAGTGTGTATGATCTCTCTCATCAATAATGCAGCCTATCAGTAAATGATATGTTTGATACAGCTGGCTGGCTGCATGTGCATGGCGAAGAATTAGGCATAATTGTCTAGGCTGACGGTATCTCTCTAATGCACTCTTTATTTCTGTGTTTATGTTTTTGTTTGAAGTAAATTCATTATTTGAGAAAAAGGAAAGTAACATACAATTGTAGAATTGCAGAATTAGCAAAAACTGGATAATTTTCATCTATAGTCCATAACTATGGTGTTACGAAAGGGTTTTTAAAAGTACGCAAAAGAGGGCTTGGGGTTTTATGCTTTCTAAGAAAATAGGGCTTTCTTGAAAGCTTCAAAAAAAGCTTTCTTAAGAACAAAAAAGCAGTATTGCACGATGGCATGTGCCAAACTCTCTAGCAAATTACTAAATACTAATTTTAATCTGCCTCTTACGACCCTGTTTGCCTGTTGACCCGCCTTAAGATTTTTGTCTGCCCTTTTGGATTTGTTGCCTTGTTTGACGGACCACCTGGTTTTGTCCCCGCCTGAATCACCAAGTAGAAAGCCTCCTCCTGCATTCCTGTTTACATGTCATGGTTTTGGGTTCCAGTACCTGTAGCCCTTACACATGTCATACAGGATAGTACAATACAATTGAAATTGTACACATAGTATCCATACACATATTATTCTGCAAAGTGGGGTGGACTTATTTTATCTTTGTAATGTTACACATGTATATAGTTTTTGGAGTCAGATGTATTAATTCAATTCTAATTAAGTTTGCTGATAAATCATTTCTGATGAAATTAGCCTCTCGGTGACATATTTGGAAAGCTGAATGAATTCAATCTTCAACTTCAAGGCAGAGAGCAGCACCTTCCTCAGCTGCAGACCAGATCGGGTTTCACTCTGAAGCTCGAGATGTGGGTCAGGAGACTCGGTCAAGGGAATATTGATTCCTTTGAGAATCTGAGTGAATTTGAACTAATATTGATACAACTTGATGCCTCGCATACACATTTTGTTTTGCACTTTATTGTTTTGAAAAGATATTTAGTGTAAAACTCTTTTTTCCACTTCAAAAGAAACAAGTGCAAAACATGTTAGTTGAAGCCACAATAAGCAAGTTGTCGAATAATAATGGAGTAATCTGGTTTAATTAAATGTGAATACTGTAAGCTTATAGCTTCTGCCTACCTGCACAGCGAAATAATGATTCTGAGAAATGAACGGACGTTCAGACGTTTGTCTCTTTAGCCATCAATGCGCGGCATGTTTATTGACAGCGGAACATGCTCTTCCGCAAGAGTCAGGTTAAACAGAGAGAAAGAAAGTGCGCGAACATCCCCCTTATATGGAAGTGGTGTCACTGTGACGTCACGCCATATGAGGCGCAACAGCGCCTCCTCCTGAACAAATACAAGTACTACATGCATCCATACTATCAACACTTAACAAATACCATTTTCTTTATTCTATTTGAAAGCACAGATGGAGGAGTCGCACATTATTTCAGTAAAAATTTAGCGTGGACCAATTATGTTGGGACGGTGGGGCGCAGCAGGAAAAGTTTGAGAACCACTGGTTAAACATTGGAATTTCTTCTGCTTTTCTACATCGTCGCCTGCACCAAAATAATAATTTATTCATTTGAATAGTCGGTTCCTGTTTGCTGTGTGCCAAATGTGTTAGTCTTTAGTTACGAAACAAATGTACCAAGTGTTGTCGTTCCCTTACTCCTGTCAGTTCTGACTGTATGTTTCTCAGTTTACCACTAGATGGAGGTAAAAGATAGAAAATAGAAAATACATGTTGGTCCCAGTTGATCATGTCTGAGCTTGGTCTGTGTGTTCGGCATTGGGCAGATTTATCGTTTCTCTTCCCAGCAAAGCGTCCACTAAAGAGCAGCACACCCTGGAGCTCAAGGACTCTTCAACCAGGCAGAGTCTTTGATTCTCTTCTGAATATAAGATTATATTTCAATTAGTTGTGATGAGGTCTGGAACACTTGATGCAAACCTGCAAAATGACAATCTGATTGTTGAATCCAATAATGGAGCCTTTTAAATCCAAGATCGTCATAATATTCATATTTGTATGATCTTAAACAATGATATGGGATCACTACATATACTGCACTTTTTTTTATTAGGAGCCCCAGTCGTGACCCAGCTGTGTCAGCATGAGGTCTGTGATTTGATATCATTCTATATAGGCCATCTACTATACCCAACAGGGAGGGAGCTCTGGGGAGAAACGTTTTATTGCAGATAAAGCGGGCCACATTGGACTGAGAGACGACTCTACACTCGCTCTTACAGAAGGATTCAAAGTAATCGGTCGAAGCTGAAAACACTGCTGCAGAATTATTAGTTCCAGTTTCAAGGGAAAACCCACAGAGATTTTGTCCACTTTATTAGCACAGTAATAAAATGTCTGATTAGGAATGCACAGAAATAATGAATGTGGCACAGATGGAAAATTATTATGTATTGTAATTAAATTATATTACATTCATTTAGTATAGTCTAACTTGGCCACCTGTTAGCAACCGACTTTTTTATATTCACTGGAGGGATATTTACCGATGTATTTCATATCGTAGGACAAAACGATAAAATAGCTTAAGCTCTTGTTATGGTGTATAACCCAAAACTTTGACTTTGAGACAGAGGAGCTAAAAGTGCCAAAAATGCTCACAAATTTCTGTTTTTTAGGACTCTTCCCTGCAGCACCCTGTAGAAGCAAAGTCTCTGCTCCTTCAAGACGGCAGGCAGAACGTAGTATTGGCACTACTGATGCAGCTTCTCTTAATAACCACCACTGCTTTCCAATCATTTGACTGAAGATAACTTGCAAGGACACCACATTTGTATTATTGTCTCAGCAAAGCAGACTTGCACTTAAATACTCAGATTGGTCAGTAATTAAAAGCCTATCAGGGTTTTTTCCCTACAGATAATTTGTAAAACATGGTCATTGTGGACTGGTATTTGCTGCTTGGTCTGCTTGGTCTCCTCCTTCCAGGCATCGAGGCCTAAACGACAGCCGGGTGCAATGGTTGAGACATTCGCTGGAAAGTTTGGCGGTGACACACAAGACAATCTGGCAGAGGACAAGTGGAAGTGAGGGAGCTAAATAGTGAGGGACTAATGAGGGGATGGGCTGCAGGTGAGAAGGGCGTGAGGACCAGGTGAAGGTAATGAGGGACTAACGAGGTGATCAGAGGCAGGTGAGAAGGACGTGAGGACCAGGTGAAGGGAATGAGGGACAATCAGGTGAGGATGACAGGATCTGGAATGACAGAAGTTAATTAAACATGGAAGCAGGATGAATTTAACTAGGAAGGTGGGGATTTCGTGACACCGGGTGGGGTGAGGTGTTCATCACCTCGTTCACACTCGCATTCTTGATGAGAGGTTGACTGGTCGTTTGTTTCAATGACTGACATCAGGCAAACAATTAATGAAGCAAAAAAAAATATTATTCCTGAAAAAGTTAGATTAATACACAAGAGAGAATCCACGAATCCAAGAAAACACGATTCACACATTCTGTCAGAGAGAATATGACTGAGCAGAAGTTAACTGTCCATCGGTCTGTCAGGTTGATGATTTGCCTGACTGGTTTCTGACGGAGAACGCTGTGTGTCCACAACACTGGGATGCCCACAGTGTCCATGACACATGTGCACAGATTCTACCATCCAACGCAGAGTCCTATCACTTTTGGAGCCTTCTGCAAAATCAGTTCAAGTTAAATGTTCTATTTCTTTTATAACCTAAACACAATATTGCCAAGGAATACAAGTGATTATACAAGCTAATCAATAATGTGTTAGGGATATTGCACACAGACCGTAAATAAATTAAAAAAAAACACAGAATATACATTGTCAGAGAAAGGGAACCCGGTAATATCAGGCTAATGACAGAAGCAGCTCAGATGCCATCAAACCCATTCACTACTGGCTCATGGGTTATAACGTTACCCATTCAGGGAACTCTAGCTGTTAGTTGAGCTTCAAAAGCTGATGTTAGCTTGGCTTGATAATAATAAAAATACTATTCGTCGCACAAGTGTATGAACATTTTTCGCGTTGGACCTTATAGCCACTACAGTTCATACAGACATGCACAGCAGAAGAGATTGAGTCAGAATTGTGTTTATTTTCTAGAAGGACACAATCCCCGGAAACTGATTGTAGACTAAAATTTGGTTCTTGACTTCCAACCAGTTCGAAGTTGTATTTTTAAACATATTTATTTCGACTGAGAACAACTTATACATTTACTAAAGTGTTATTAATTAGAACCAACCAGATAATGGTAGCAAACTAAAATGAGTTATATCATTGAAATGAGGCGCTGATTTAAGTCTAGCTAACTCCAGCTGCACATGTACCATGCCAGCCCCGATTATACTGACAGGGTTGAGTAAAATGAAAATGTCAAGGTTCTAATATGAGTTTGAGGGCCTATTACGGTGGGGCTTATTAATCTCACTTTTCATTTTAGAAAGAGCTAGCTGGGAGCAAAATGTATCAACATTGACGGGATGGATTCAACAGTACCTTGTGTGTTTCATATAGGGTTATTTGTGAGGGACTAGCTGTTGGTATTGCACTTGGGTGTCTGCTTAATTATTTAATGAATGCCTTTTACCACCTCCCTACACAATGAATGGCCTGCTCATTAATGATTCAAAGATCCATTCTACTAATCCAAATTGCAATATCCATATTATATTGGATCCTTGATAAATGTGGAATTTGAGCATTGAATGCACAATGCACCAAAAGGGGAACTATAATAACCAGGCACTACATTTACTTCCCATGTAAATGGTTTCAGGAGGCTTTCTGCAAAACAGGCCAATTTCACTGACGACATTTTGACATACCACAGTAATAATAATAATAATGATTTTGATTTATATAGCGCGCAGTACCCGGAGGAAACCCACACAGGCACGAGGAGAACATGCAAACTCCACACAGAAAGGATACGTTAACACACACTACACTGCGCACTGCTCATTGCACATGCACTTTTGCACTCCTACTATGTTTACTTTTTGTATGTAGTACTTATTGTTATTGTGTAGTACTTATTGTGATTGTGTAGTACTTATTTTGATTGTTTAGTACCTATTGTGTTTTTATGTTCACTATGTTCACTATATGCACCTATACA
>CM070097.1:18271526-18329026 GCA_036178185.1 Liparis tanakae | reverse complement strand
AGGGTCATAGTGATATTTCATGCTCATTTGGACACTATCACTGAGATAAAGCTAGTTCAGTGTAAAATATACAATTCAATGGACACAATATAATAATAATAATATATTAATGCAAAGAATAGAGATTTCGATAGTTATTTCTTGTATTTAGAATTTGCTTATTCGCTCTCGCTCAATGGAGACAGTTTCTAAGTTTCCCTTTCATTTGTCTCAAGTAAATCTAAATGTAAGTTAACAACTATATATATATATATATATATATATATATATATATATATATATATATATATATATATATATAACCACATTCTGCAACTATCTGGAAACAAACAACGGTTGCTACTGCCGCATCACTGGAGATGGGATCAGTTCAACGTTAATGTTCATCTGTTTTGATCAGCATGGTGTTTTCATCACACAGCCATAGCCAGGAATAATCACACACACACACTCACTGTCACACACTCACACTCTCTCTCACACACACACACACACACACACACACACACACACCTGGACCCAACACATCCTGGGTGTTTTTGTGAAGAACTCTCTGAACCAGCCGGTGCTCGTAAGAGAAGAGACTGTGCATCATTTACTCTGAGCTCCCCTCTTGTCTGTAATCCTGTCTAGTGTCTATTATGAGACACCTTACTTGGCAGAGTGAGACAGCCAGCGCCGCAGCCTCCCCCAGGGTCCTAGTGCTCATGGGTTATATGATTATGTATGATGATAGGCCATACACACCAGAATGCACACACGTAGCATGTTAGTTATAAATAATGTGTCCAGTTGAGAAACAATAGTTTAATATAATGAAATAACAACGACAGAAGTTAACACATTTATATATATATATATATATATATATATATATATATATATATATATATATATATATATATATATTAGAGATGCACCGATCAGGTTTTTTGGACCGATCACCGATCACTGAAATCAGTGTCAGCCGATCACCGATAATACCGATCACTGAAATAGTATCTGCCGATCCCATAATACCGATCACGGCGTCGACTGAAGCATTCTATTTATTGTGTAGCATTATTGCCTCGGACTATGAGGAAATACACATCTAAAGCACCTCAAACATTAAAGAAATTACAGATTTCTTTAAACATTTAGGACTTTTACTTTGAAAACTGTCCTAATTGATACATTACAATTGTTTGATTGCTATTGTAAGGGATTGATTTCAGATATGTATGGAACACATCTGCGTTATTCATTTCCTGGAACTCTTGGGGAAATCTATATACAGGACTTTTTTTAACATACAAAAGTCTGACTTATTTTTATAAACTCTTCCTTGGTACAGTACAAATGTTTTAATGTTAGCATAATTTAAATCTCAGAAACGATTTATAAAGATACAAAATCAATTCATTGTTTACTTGTATATGTTAGTGTATGATTTGTCGACATCTTATTTTGAAAAACGGATGTTGTTTTACGTGGCTCTTTCCGCTAACTTTGCAAAACCGGATGTTGTGTCACTTAAATCCTTCCGCTAACAGTTAGCATTCGATCGGGAGCGCGCAAGGCTTTTCATAAAGTTAGCTGCTAACTTTATGAAAAGCCTTGCACGCTCCCGATCGAATGCGTGTGCCGTGAACATCAGTCTGTAGGGGCTCAGACATGCGAGTGTCGGCTGAGTTGACCCAGAGATTCAACTCGGGGCCAGGCGCCTTCGCCGCCGCTTCGCCCTGTCACTCTGCGGCACTTTCGCCCGGCGCATTTACTCCGTTGTGGCGCGCGGCGATTGAAACGTCTCTGATAATATTTCTCGCAGATGTGACGTCATCTGATCGATCGGTTTGATCGGCCGTTTTGAGAACGCCGATCAAAACCGATAATGGCAATATCGGCCGATATGGATCGGCGCCGATCAGATCGGTGCATCCCTAATAAATATATTCAGCCCCCCCGATTTGGGGGAAGTCCCCCTAAAATAGGCCTAACGACGCCCCTGCTCAACACTAAAGGCATCCCTCGATCCGACAAGTGGCTGATGTATCATACGTGCGTTGATCTGCCGGTCGAGTGGATCCATCCAGCCTTCGAGAGTGATTGATTAGGAGGAAGGATTAATTATATTAGCATGTCCCAAAGCACTAACTTGCAGTTATCAGACAGGACAATAATTGTCAGAGATTGATTGTGGAAGGTGATTGTACATTTTCAGAACAGAAGAGGACCTCCTCATCTTTTCTTATGTTCTCAGCAGAAAGGTTCTTTAATTGATCACGATGGTGATGCATTCCCTTTTTTTCCCCCCTCGTCAACACTATCCATGTCACCATAAGCGTAAACTATAATACTATCCCACTATTCTGAATATGTAATAATATATATATACATATATATATATATATATGTATATATATATATACAATGTAATTCACTAATTTGTACTTTTGTTTATGCTATTTATGATCATTGCTATGTAGCCCTGATTAGCTTAAATTGAAGCAATTTTTTTGATTGTTCCAGATTCCCATTTGTGAGAAATTGCTGCTTTTCTTCCTCATCAATGTAAATCAATTAGCTTGGATTTTGAATTGTTGGTAGGGAAAAGTTGAGCAATTTGAAGACCGTTTGTCATGATTTATCTTCGAAATGGAGTCAGGTGTTGCTTTAACTCTGAATTCACCTGATTTATTTACACTTCTCAGATTTTATTTAGGAGTCAAAGTCCCGCCTTTTCATTTATACACCCTGTATGATTAGATGTGCTGCATAATTCTGCATATCTGCACATCTGTGTGTGTGTTTGTGTGTGTGTGTGTGTGTGTGTGTGTGTGTGTGTGTGTGTGTGTGTGCGTGTGTGTGTGTGTGCATGAGGAACACCTGTGTAGTAATCAGAAGATGAAACGCGGTGCTGTAAGGCTGCCCCCCCATCGCCATGTTCTCTCTGCCCGTGCAGACTGGTTAGTCTGTCTTTGTCTGTAGCTTTATGGATGGGTGTGCTGATGATGGTGCAGCTACTCTTTCCCATTTGGTCGTCAATTAGGAGATCAAGACAACTCAGAGCTGTTGGAATCTGTAATTACGGATTAATATTTCAGTGTGCACTGTGTTTGTGTCACATTGCTGCGTGACATGTTAACAGCCAACATGATAAACAACATCTAGCTCTTTACAGCCTAATCTTTAGGAATGTCTTGTCTTGTGACGACAATTTAAACTGATAATTGATTGTCTGTCCTGGCTAAACATGTGTGGATGACTATTATAGCCTAGTCACGAATACATGTTAATCCTCACACTATTTTATACATAGCAAAGAAGGATTACGCCGCATTAAATGCATGTCAAATGCTGGATTTGCTCCTCCCCTGATCCCCCAGTATTGTATTGAGGCAATTATCTGAATCCGTAAGTCTTTTAAATATGCTCTGATAATATCATAGTACATCTTTTAAGTTATGGCACGTGAAAGACAGACATGTGATGGCAGCTTTAATATTTCTTGTGTCATGTTTCTATAATAACTTAGTATCCCTATTGATCCGCTGTATGTGTACATTTAACAGATAGAATCTCATCATCTTCAAAGGAACTATTTTACATATTGTACTACTTGTATATTAATACTTAGTAACACTTTCTTACTAAGAGTTACATACAAATGATAATATGAAACTTAGCTTACCACAACGTCTGGCAACAGATAGGGACAGTAATCCCGGTTGTTGTCCCTAAAAAAACACACGTGTTTAAAAAAAAAAGAATTGCAAATTTCTAAATCTGTCTTGGTGAACTCAGATCTCACAACTGATTGGTCGATTAAATCTCCTGGTTGCTCACATGACAGAAAGCATCTACCCTCTTCTTCTTTATTTAGCTGTGTAAAGCAGGTCAGTGGGCCACCTCTCTCTCTCTCTCTCTCTCTCTCTCTCGCCACATTAACTTGTGATTCCCTCGTTCCATGTCCTCACCTTCTCACTCGCCAGTCGTGTTTTATCTTCCTCTCCGTCTACATTCATTTCATGGTCTGTTTTTACCCATCCGTGTTCTATTCTTTCTCTTCCCCATTCCTTCTGCCGTTTCTCTTTCCTTCCTTTTGTTGTGTGTCTTTCCCTCTCTTTCTGCTTTCCTCCCCTCCTTTTCATTCTCCTCTGCTCTTTATTTTCATGCTCTTAATAGCCATTACTGTACACATCTTTCATTGTCTTTTGGACTTCTCTTTCTTACTCTTTTCTCTCTCTCTCCTTTTTCGCCTTTCTTACTCTCTCCATCCTTAGTTACTTTTTTCCATTTCATCTATGCTCCCTCTCCTCTATGTTGCAGATGTGTATGGAGGTGGTCAGTGCAGATTGCCTTCTGCAGCAGTTTTCTTTTTAGCTCCATCAACAAAAACACCTTTTAATAAGATGACACACACACACACACACACACACACACACACATGCAAACACATTTTGCTACATGCTGAACCACACACACGCCAAGTTACCTTAATCAGTAGCATGCTGACAATCCATACACGTACAAATTGTTTATACTGTGTACATGTGTACACCTTCCCACACACACACACACGCACACACACACACACAGAGCAGAGGCTGACCACCATAATCCACTGTAGTTCATTTTGACAGCGCTACTACTACGACTCTAGCTGCTTGTACTTCTTTTGCTTATATAGCACCTCACACACACACACACACGCACACACACACACACACACATACACACACACACACACACACACACACACCAGAGGCTGACCCACATAATCCACTGTAGTACATGTTGACAGCGCTTCTACTACGACTCTAGCTGCTTGTACTTCTTTTGCTTATTTAGCACATCACACACACACACACACACACGCACACACACACACATGCCAACACACACACTTCCCCCTCTTGAAGCACACTAACAGCCCGCCTGCTGCCCCATAAAGCCCAGCGGCCCAGACTTCTTCTGATGGTGTTGGTCTCTTCAGAAGCTCAGACGCATCGAGAGCTGCACCACAGACACCTTCAGAGGGACGATGACATTCATACTCTCAGGATGAAATGAATATGTCTTCTGTTAATATCTCCAAAAGAGAGTTAGATAGCATTATTCTAAATTAATAATATGTACTGGATTAGTTTTTAGTGGTATCTCATGTTTGTCTTTTTAATTAAAACTTCTGTTTAAATATTTTGCCTTTTTTAGAGTGGAGGAATTTTCTTTCCTTTTGCTCTCAATGTTCCTGCAGCGACGGTTAGGAGTCCGTCCTGAGGTAACCTGATCACATGACCTCTGACCTGTTCAAATGCATCATATTACTTTCTACTCTCCTCTGCTCCTGACAACATGTTCTATATCTAATGAGCCCTTTGGTGAGACCTGAGAGAATATTACGCAGCTGTTCATTTGAAGAAGACACCGTTGGCTGTAATGGCTCTACTGATAATGATGAAGACGAAGATGACTTTAATGGTTTATTTAATAATGTGCACATTGATAAAAACATTTCAGTAAATGTGCCAGAGTTAGCCAAGAGGCTATTTTTCATCTGTAGTCCCAATGATGCTGATGTTAAGAACAAACCTAAAAACATAAGATTATAAATACAATCTACAGACAAAGCAAATAAAATAAGGGAGAACAATGTTAAAATGTAGAGAATAAAAACATCACGTGAGAGACACAACGTAAAAGCATCCAGACTAAATGTGATATAATAACTGCAAACAGATGAATGACAAGAGAAGACACGCAGGGGGAGTAAACGCTCGAGCAGCAAAGTCAAAACATACAGAGACAGACAACAACAGACAGACCGACAACAACTGACAGACACAAAGTGAAAGTCCAACCTGGACAGACTGAGGAGGGAGGAGCCGTTACAGTCTAGTGCAGGGGTCGCATATGGCTCTTTTGGGTTTGAGTTAAAAAAAAAAAAAATCTTTAATAATTATAATTATACGTTAAAAATACCATATGGCTCTTAATGAAATATATTTAAGAAATATATTGGGCTTTTATGGCTCTCTCAGTCAAAAAGGCTCCTGACCCCTGGTCGAGTGCAACCACGAGCAGCGATTGATGGGATGGATTGCGAACAAGGTTAATGGACGCTGATTAATTCATGCTGTTTATATTGTCTTGCCTTTACGACCACGATGCTAAAAGCCTAAATGAGTCCCATTAAAGATTAAAGGATTCCCTTCATAGCCCACGTTCTGCCGTTGCGGGCCGAGCCCGCGCAACACGTCACCGCTCTCTCCCACAGGTTGACGAGTAATGTCGACGTGACAGGTGCACCTCCACTCACCCTCTCGCTCTTCTCCCCCGTCTCCAGGACGAGATGGAGGAGCTGAGGTCCGAGATGCTGGAGATGCGCGACATGTACATAGAGGACGACGTCTACCAGCTGCAGGACCTACGGCAACAGCTGGAGCAGGTAAACCATGAAAGCCCACCCGTTGAACTTTACACGTGCAACGCAGACGGGGGCCGCGAGGTGTTTCGCAACGGGCGAGATGACGGGCAACCGGTCGTTTGAGTGTCACCGTTGAGCCGGCGCACACGGCCAGGTGCTACGCGGCGTTTGCATGTCTTCTTTTGTATTTGAATGGATGCTGCGAGGCGTCCTTAAAGGCACAGGTCTTTGAGTACCTTGAAAAGCGCTATATAAATCATATGTATTATTATTATTATTATTATTATTATTATTATTACAGGAGGACTGAAGGTGCGTTCACACCAAAAGAGAAACTGTTTTTCGCGTCGCCCAAAACGTGTGAGTTTACTCGCTCGACCGTTCGCCGTGTTCAGGCCATAAGCGTCGAGACGCTCCGCGAGGGGCGGGGCTTGTCTCCGTGGAGACCGTTATCATCTCCTTCATTCACCAGAATAACTACCCGCTAGTTCTGCTTTATACTTGTCGTGGACGTCCCACACACTACCGCCCTCGTGTTTGGGTTGATGACATCACCCGTAGGCTCACTCAGCTCGCTCACTTTCACCGATGAAGTTACCGTCACGTCTGAAAGACTTCCGCCTCCAGCTACGAGAGAGAACTCAAGAGCTGATTGGCCCGAGTTGCGAGATGACCGCCTCAAAGTTGAAATATTCCAACTCGGGGCGAAAATTGCGCCGCTGAAAAAGCGTCGCCCACATCGCGTCGCCCTACATCGCGTCGCCCCAAACGCGGCGCCTAGGAAAATATCGCGTCTGTACGTTGACTTTTCATGGGATTCGGTCGCGTGAATTTTTTTTTCGCTTTTGGTGTGAACGCACCTCTAGACAGACGACACACGCGTGACCTCATCCGTCTTCTGTTCATCAGGCGAACAAGACCTGCCGCATCCTGCAGTACCGGCTGAGGAAGGCAGAGCGGCGCTCTCTGCGCGTGGCCCAGACGGGGCAGGTGGACGGGGAACTGATCCGCTCGCTGGAGCAGGACGTCAAAGTGAGTGCTGCTGTGTTTGAAACAAAGCGATTGAAACGGAGCGCTGTGTGGAAGAGGCTCTGTGTGTGAGACGGCCTGAGCGGCGCTGGGTTTATGAGAGCGCTGGACGAGCGGGAGAGGGGAGAGAGATATCTGGACCACCTTATGTACTGATAGTCTCTTACTCCACACAACGCTCTGAGCTCAAGTAATTATGCAAACAAAAAAGATGTTTCCTGCTGAAGGTCTTTGTCCTCTAGTGAGTGTGGATTTGTTTCAATGGATTTGTAGATCTGTTCCATCAATTAATATAAGACCTCTTGCATGACAGATTTTTTCATTTCATAGATCCTTGTACTCTAGTGTTGCAAAGCTCGCGGAAATGATGGAAAAAGAAAAGTCCGTCCAATGTGTTGGTGGTGAATAATATGACCAGAGTAAAAAACAATAACAATCACCACGGCCCAAGTTTTAAGGACCTTAAATATGGCTGATTATCGTTTCATGGACGCCGTGTTTGTTTTGTTGGTTGATGTCATTTGAGGTTGTTCTTATAACAACTTTACAATTTACACATTTAACGATTGGTTGACCATTTTGCGCTTAAAACCAACTTAATGCGCACAGAAGTAAATGTACGCTCTCTTTTATGCGCGTCCCACAAAGTATACACACACTCTCACACGCACACACATTCTGCACAGGCTAAAGCTTCTGTGTGTATTTTCCATCACACTGACCCTGGTCTATGGATATACTGTCAAATTCACAGAGTTCTGCCAACATTTTTTCATGTGATGGAGGATACAATGAGGCCTTTATACCCTCTAAGACAGAGACAGTGTGTGTGTGTGTGTGTGTGTGTGTGTGTGTGTGTGTGTGTGTGACTGTGATGTCATTGGCTTTCTTTCGCCGGCTGCTGCTTTCTCTCTCTCCGCTGCTGTCTCTCCATCTGGTTATTTTGGAAGAAGGAAGGAGGGAGGGAGCGAGGGAGGGAAAGTGATGAGTGTACATCCTGTGTCTCTAAGGATGAAAAAAAGGGGCATGGGGATTGGCTACTTTTTGAAAATTCAAAGTAGCCAATCAGAGAGGGAGGATGTGGCGGGAGGATCACACCAAAAAAGAGAGGAACTCACACAAATCAAAGAAAGAAGCCGAGAAAAACTAGAGTGAGGAAAACAAGGATTCTGACTTGAATTTGAATCTTTAGCAGCCAATAATAGCGTTGGGATGAAGAGTTAGCTCTGAAATGATGAGGGAAATAGAAAGACGAAGCTTGAGAAAAGACAAGACAAGTAAAGTCTGTATATGTTGGCTGCATTAGCAAAGAGGGATCATAAACACAAGATACTGAAAACATATATACTCAGAGCGCACGGCTGATTGTCTAGCTGCCAAAGACTCAGTCGGCAAGTCAAGTTACACTACCTTGTGTCTTGTGTTTGTCTTTGTGTGTGTGTGTGTGTGTGTGTGTGTGTGTGTGTGTGTGTGTGTGTGTGTGTGTGTGTGCTCCTGTGCATTAATCCTGTGCTCTGCTCCTTTTATGCCGGCCTCTCACAGTGACTCCTCTGTTTATTCTGGTGGCTTTACCCTCAGCCTTATGAAAACAGACTCTCACTGCTGCCTCTGTCACTCAACACGGATTCAGCTCAAACTGGAAAAGAACTCCCCGGGCAGTTAAACACAACACGAGACAATTCCTAGAAAGAAACGATTGGTCTGAGCAATCTTAAACTCAAGAAGGACACGCATGCACAACGTGACAGTTGCACAGCTTGTGCATATGTTGCATGTGCATATGTTGCATGTGCATGTGTTGCATGTGCATGTTGCATGTGCATGTTGCATGTTGCATGTGCATGTTGTTGTTATGCTTAATACCGGTGCTGCTGGTGGAGTTGGGCCCACGGCGCAGAGGAGGGAACACAATTTAGCTTTAGTTGTTTATGTTTAATAGATGGTTCCCTCCCAAAGATTTTTACGGCAGTGGTGTCCGATCTGTGGAAGCCTGGGGCGACCCGAGAAGGACAATACCCAACTGTTCAGTGCCAAGTCCGTAACACATACAAGGAATGAACAATACACTGAACTAAAGAACATGGTGCATGAACATGAGACATAATTGTTGATTATGAGCACATATTATTTTCTATAAAAGTTGTGAACGACTGACTTTAGAAGACATGAGCGCTGAACAAAATGACATATTACACATTTTTTTAATTTACAAAACAATAGGATCGAAAAAATGCCATATTAGAAAACAACATACTAACCTCGGCCGCTCGGATGAAAAGAGTAATCACAAGAAAAAACAACTCTTGTAATAACTAATTACTAACCCAGAGTGAGGTCATGCTGGGAAATATCAGACTTCCATTCTAAAAATAACGTTACAAAGCCTCAGTTGTTTTTTCTTGTGTTTACTCTTTTCAGCCTCTGCAATTACTCATACAAGATCGATCTTTGTAAAACTGGAACAGACAAAACAAAGAGAAACATCCCACATTAAACAATGAGGCACAAGGATAGCATGACACCGAGAGCTAGCATTGTTAGCATAGTTTAGCTGCTATGGTCTAGCTGTGAATTCTTGTGACATTTATAAAATGAATTAATAAATTCAACATCTTTTCAAAATTGTCTAAATAGCATTTATACAACAACACAAAGAAGATGCCTGCCTGTACGTCTCTCCCTCTCTCTATTCTCTGAACATAACTAACATCAGTAAACAGCTGGACGAAGCTTTGAAATATGATATGATATATGATATGATACGATATATGATATACCTTTATTCGTTCCACAGTGGGGACATTTCAAAAATCACAGCAGCGGTGCACATCAGAGCATCAATGAAAATAAATATAAAACACCAAACTAAAAACTAAATACTAAAAAACTGAATACTAAAAACTACAGTAAATACAAAATTACGGATTGCGTGATTATGATTATTTTTAAACGACTTCATGTTTCCAGCGGCGCTAATGCTGACGTGGTTAATGTTTCATCGAATGAGTCAAGACACACACCGTCATGACCTGTGAGTCTGATGCTGCGGGTCAGAGGAGAAGGAGGTGCAGCCGTTTCGGGAGGGGGGGGGGGGGGCTCGTGAGCGCCGCCGAGCAGGTCGAGGCGAAATTCCCACAAGAACTCAAATAAATGCCCCGACAGATATCCAAACACATTTGGGGGGAATTGATGAGAGAGAGAGAGTTTCATTCTTAAATCCTGATGAATGAAGAAAGAATGTGTCTCCAGCAGAAAGGGCACTTTACTCATCCAGGGCAAAAGGGGAGGAGCTTGAGCACCACTAGGGCTCTGTCTGTGCACGTCTGCCCACATGTATAGGAATATTTTTCTGAAAATATCCTGATTTCGTGGATGTGATTCAAAGCGACGGTGCCTCCAATGTCCTCAAAATACCTCAAACGTGTTTTACTTGCTGCTTCAAGGAGACACCGGTTGACAGATCTTGCACCAGATGAGCCGCTCTGGGAAAGTGTACAAATCTCTTCAAATAACACAAAAGTGGGGAGAAAAAAGAAAACCGCGGCAAATGAGTTGTTGTTTAGCCATGCATTTAGTGAGAGCTTTTAGGACAATCATTGTGATGTTTTTAAATATTCTGCTGTTGATGTACCGCTGCTGAGTGTTGACCCTGAACCTACAGAGCTGCTCCGCACTAAGCGGCTCTACGAAGTAAATTGGCGTAGCTACTGTTGACACTTCAAGGCCCCGATGTGATGACTTCACCACATGCAAACGCACACAAGTCGGTGAAGGCACGCAGACTTCAAAGTGCCGCTCTCTCTCTCACACCTTCGCTCACTCAAACCGTGTCTGCCGTCCACATTGTGTCTCTCTGGTCATGTGACCTCTGGGGAGAGTCTGGGAGCCGGTGTGAGTGACAAAGACAGATGGAGGAACACTAGACGGGATAGCTGAGGGAGAAACGGGAGGAACGGAAAACCAACGTGTCGGTGTAAACACGTTGGTCTCTTGAGTATCTGTAGGTCACGTGTGTGTCACATGCTCTTATTTGTGTTGATTTCCGACATCCTGTGTGTGTCGGCTTGCATGTGTGTGTGTGTGTGTCAGAATCTCCATGGGAATGTCTCGCATCATTTCCTGTCTTACTCACACATTTCTCTCTTTCCGACATGTTCCTACAGTCATCTGGACACACACACACACACACACACACACACACACACACACACACACACACACAGTGGAAATAGTTGTAAGCCCACACAGCAGATCTGCTTATCTCCAGAGAGAATCCGTCACACATTCGCCTTGAAGGGCGACCCGGACCGACACGTATGATCTCAGACAATCAGCGAACGGATCCAGTTTCTTCCTCTCTCACCAGGTGTTAGTGGAGAAGATGTCCATCAGTTTCTCCTCGGTACCTTCGGCACAGAGAGCGGAGGTTGTGTTGCTTAGCGTAGCGAGTTGCCGGTTGCCCAAATAAGGAGAGACCTCAGGCCACGGCGCTGTACACCATGACAGCTTTATGGGGGGTCACATATCCCCTGTGTACGGTCTGTGCTATTGGTAATGTAAACATGATATTGGTAATGTAAACATTATATTGGTAATGTAAACATTATATTGGCAGTGAATGTCATTATTATAAATAGTCTGCTTGCACAGGCATTTCTCTTCACATTGTCCCTGTTGCTGCTTTGCTGGACTAGATAGATACATCATCTGTGCTGCTGCTGATGGGCCTCATCACACACTGAAGTGTCCCCGCTCTCACTCCCTCACCGACACTTATGGCACACACTGCTGTGTTGTGAGGATTTGCTATAGCGAGGAACCATAACCGTCAAACATTCATATACTTCAAATCTTAATTTAATAAAAGGCCAAGTGATTAAACTCTTAACTGGTCCTCACAAAGATAGAAGCATGGGAGCTCACACACACGCGCGCACACACACACACACACACACACACACACACACACACACACACACACACACACACACACACACACACACACACACACACACACACACGAGGAAAGGAAGCAGCAGTATCCGGTAGATTTATCTGACCCGGGCCAGCTCCCAGCCTCATCTCCATATGTCTGGCCATGTGTACTCTCACACACACACACACACACACACACACACACACAACTCATCCTCCAATGTTGTAGCATGTGTCATGCACTCACTGTAGGAAGTACAGTTTCCATGCAACTATCAATCATTACATCCCTGTTCACATTAGGGACTGTGGTTTCAACTGTGTGTGTGTGTGTGTGTGTGTGTCATGTCAGTATTGAACAAAGTTCTATTCCTATTTACAATAGAAAAAAAATGGATGGACACACACCAACACACACACACACGCACACACAGAGCAGAGACTGACCCACATAATCCACTGTAGTACATGTTGACTTCTACTACGACTCTAGCTGCTTGTACTTCTTTTGCTTATTTAGCACATCACACACACACACACACACACACACACACACACACGCACACACACAGACTTGCCAACACACACACTTCCCCCTCTTGAAGCACACTAACAGCCCGCCTGCTGCCCCATAAAGCCCAGCGGCCCAGACTTCTTCTGATGGTGTTGGTCTTTGTATTTATATTTATTGTAAAGTGTTTAATCATTGCCTATGTGGGTTATATATTTTAATATGTTAGAGCTTTTTTCTTATGATAGTTTTAGTTTAGTTTAATACATTGTGATTGTTGTTTATATATATATAATTCTAGCATTGGTTCACTGATGGGTAACACTGAGCGCCTGTGGTTAAGTGTAGGTGTGGGTAGCTTCAGGACCAGCATGCACCGGGGTGGCCTGTGTTGTTTTACCAGCACACGAGAGGCAGTGTCAACATTTTTTTTTTTTTTTTTCTCTGTTTAGTAAATAAATGATAAGAATAATGGAATACGGAAATCAACATTATTTTCTTTTGGCTGCGTCAACTGTAAAACCCACGGTGCGTCAATTAGATTTATAGTTTTATTAGATTTATTGGACAAATGGCCACTACAGCATTCCTGTAAATATGTACTGGATTATCTTTTAGTGGTATCTCGTACTTATTTTTTTATTAAAACTTCTCTTTAGATTTATCTCATACTTATTTTTTTGTTTGGATAGAGCAACCGAGTGAATAAAGTTGTGGTCACAAACTAACAGTAGGCTGGTTCATCACAAGATGAACAGGATGAAGAATACACGATGACTCTGGCAAACGTAACTCTATCCACGACAGCTTTGACGGAGCAACTGCAGCGTAAACTTTCCAGGACCATGTATGTATGTATGTATGTATGTATGTATTCATGTACATATGTATGTGTATGTATGTATGTATGTGTCTGTATGAATGTATGTATGTGTATGTATGTACTGTATGTATGTATGTATTCATGTACGTATGTATGTCTATGTATGTATGTATGTATGTATGTATGTGTATGTATGTATTCATGTACGTATGTATGTCTGTGTATGTATGTATGTATGTATGTATGTGTATGTATGTATTCATGTACGTATGTATGTGTATGTATGTATGTATGTGTGTGTATGTATGTATGTGTGTATGTGTATGTGTATGTATGTATGTAAGTATGTATGTATGTATGTGTGTATGTGTATGTATGTATGTGTATGTATGTATGAATGTGTATGTATGTGTATGTATGTATGTATGTGTATGTATGTATATGTGTATGTATGTATGTATTCATGTGCGTATGTACGTGTATGTATGTGTATGTATGTATGTATGTATGTGCATGTATGTATGTGTATGTATGTATGTATATATGTATATGTATGTATCTATGTATGCATGTATGCATGTATGCATGCATGTATGTATGTATTTATGTACGTATGTACAATTAATATACGGACATACTGATGGACTGATTGGTCTCAGATTATATCGGCGGTTAGATCACACTTTTTCCACTGCCAAATGACATGCAGAGGATTATGGGAATTGATCAAATTCCACAGCCCCCCCCCCCACCCTCTCTCTCTCTCTCCACTCTCCCGATCCAAAGATAGATGGATCACAGCCTGTACTTGAACAGCTGTCACGTCACTGTCTCTCTCTCTCTCTCTCTCTCTCTCTCGCTCTCGCTCTCTTCTGCACATAATGGTCTTAAATATAGACACAAAGCAGATTACTTGTGATGTAACATCCACTAAATTGGATTCGAGAGGCCAGGAGGTTGGACACATGTCAAAAAAGTCCACCGCGCCAACCATCGACACCGGCTCTGCTTCCTCACCGACTTCCTCAATATCTTGTAATTCATTTAGCACATACTTGTTTGAAATATGTAAGCTGTTCAATCATGCCACACAATATTTTACTTCTGGCATGCACTGAATATAAAAAGCCCGAGTCATCATAACTCAGACAGCAGCTCCATCAGTGACCTGGACACAGCGTCTGTACCGGGCGATAACAGATGTTAGTCCACAGGCGATCTCACTGAGGTCGTCACATTTGCATAATTTTTTCCATTGCATAATTTTTTCCATTGAATTTTATATCTGCAGTACCTCTTTTAGCCACGTGAACTTGAATGTTTTTAACGTTCTGATAATTGTAGCCGACTTAACATTGAATACAATATGAAAGGTTTGCGGTCATTTGGTTTGTTTACTGATGAGCAGGAAATAAATGAGAGCCTATTGCATTATAAATCAGAGCCAGTATTTTTGAATTGCTTGCACTCCCTCTGCACAGTGGTTGCTGCTCATTATGTTACAAAATATGACTTTGTCAATTTGTTATCGATGTGTTGCAATGAAACGTTCAGCCTGAAATTAATCCTGACGGAGACGGATAGATATGTAATAAACGTGTTATCTGTCTAGGAGCTCATTCAGCAGGCCGATCGACACTTTGGAAGCACATTTCATAGCTCATTAAAAAAAACACTAATATCACCTACACGGTTGACTTCAATACCTCGGGTGCCAGTGTGTCAGTAAATAAAACAACACACCCAAGGAGGGTCTCTCTGTCCGATTAACATCCGTATAAATGCTTAGATTATTATTGTACTTTGCAATAGACAACATGCTTTCAGCCACAGATTACATTTAAAAACGAAAAAGGAGTCTGAGCTTTGTTTTCTTTTATCTTCTCAAGTGGTGCGATAAATACATTTTAAGCAAAGAGTGTGTGTGCGTCTGTGTGTGCGCGTGTGTGTGTGTTACTGTTGCCTCAGAGCAGAAAGGTCAGAGTCTTTCCCGGTCTGCATGTTTCCTCCTACACCCAAAGACATGAATATTTGACGAGGGGTTTGAAGTCCTTCTGGGGGAACGTCCGGACTCGTCCCCAGATGCGGTGCTGTTGTTGCACACTGCTCCTACAAAAGAACAAGTTCATATCTACACGATCCACTATTTTTAATACTCTGACATCTTTGGAAATATGTTTTATCTCTTGCCTTGGTGTTGGACTCAGAAATAATGAAATGTGTATCCCTGTACTTTCAGAGAGAGATGGGTCGGTCAGGTACCTGGGAGACACTGCTAGCTGATTGTATGGATATCGATAGAACAATTACCCTATGTTGACTTTATTCATTACATCAGTAAACATTGTGACCATGAGTTTGTGGTCTTAACCCCTAGTTTCAAGACTTCTTCAATACAGCATGACTTTAGTTCTTTAGGGACTAAATCCTGAGTGAAATGAGTACGGACCTCAAAGAGAGACGTATCCTTGCATCATAAAACATAATACCATCACTGTCAATTCATTCTATTGTTCAGGAAATTTGAAAAAGTTAATTTTTCATGATAGATACAAAACAGCATTTTGAGAAAGTGTGTGTGTGTGTGGGGGGCACACACAACATGTCCTCTTGTTTTTACTTAAGTCAAAACTCAGTTTGATTCTCAGAAAGAAAGTGTACACACAGCTGTTGTGTTTACCCCCACCTCGTAGATTTTATCAGAGGTTTTACATACAGCCAGTAAAGTGTCTCTGTGTGTGTGTGTGTGTGTGTGTGTGTGTGTGTGTGTGTGTGTGTGTGTGTGTGTGTGTGTGTGTGTGTGTGTGTGTGTGTGTGTGTGTGTTTGTCTGTGTGCGCGCGCAGACCGGCTCCGTAACAGGAGGAACAAGACTGGCTGTTGAACGCAATAAAACACACAAACCACGCACAGCGTACATGAAAGAGAGATCTATTTGATGACTAACTGTTGAACGTTATTGCTGTTTGCCCCGTGGCCAGTGTGTGTGTGTGTGTGTGTGTGTGTTGTGTGTGTGTGTGTGTGTGTGTGTGTGTTTGTTTGTGTATGTGTGTGTGTTTGTGAGAAAGGAACAGACAAAGAAATATCTCCCTGCTTCTGTAGGTTGTGTCCTTCTCTCTCGATTCGATACTCTCTCTGTCTCTTACACACACACACACACACACACACACACACACACACATCTAT
This sequence comes from Liparis tanakae, assembly GCA_036178185.1. NCBI lineage: Eukaryota > Metazoa > Chordata > Actinopteri > Perciformes > Liparidae > Liparis > Liparis tanakae. Next base: position 18,312,135 of record CM070097.1, on the reverse strand, counting down.
ATGTTCACACATGCACTGTGTCAGCTCAGCAGCACCCTGGCTGAATGCTAATTACATCCTATAGGTCTGTTGCCGGGTGAAACCAAGGCATTAAATTCCCCCACTTTCCCTTTTAACGCAGAAGAACAATACAGCGTCTATTAGGCATCGCAGGAGGAAAGAGGAGCTGTGAAGAGGAGGAGACGAGGAGAGGAGAAGAGCGTTCAGCTCGTTGAAGATCTAGAAACCTGCACTGCTGAAAGCATCCTGCTAATAAAAGCATGTTTTTTCCTTTCATATAATGATGCAGCGATCATCATTTAACACTCGGTGTTTAACAATCAGCTTCTCTACCCGTTTCGCTCTCAGCCAACACACACACACACACACACACACACACACACACACTAAGACGTCCTCTGCGTTCTGAGGCCACATTTACACATAGCCGGGTATTTACAGAAACAAATATTTCTGCCCCTCTGTTTTCAAAAATGACGTTGTACACACACGGTCGTTTTCAAAAAAGTTTCTGTTTATATGAACCTGCATAAATACGCCGTCCGCATACGTCCCATAGGACGCTCACATGACGTGAAGCATCTTTAGTCGCATGCTGTGACGTTTGACAACCTAAAACCTTTTCGGAAATCTCTACTTTGGCCGGAGTTTTTAGAAATGATCGTTTTCCGTGATAAAACTTCAGTTTCTGTGTAAATGAAAGGACAAAACCCATGAAAATATATGTGTTTTCTCATCGTGTAAACGGGGTCTAATACACAACGATGATGACGAGCTTCTCGGTTGATCTCCTTGACTGAGGGAGCTTGATGGAGAAAATTGATATACAAAATAATATATTTTTGGTTAGAGTAGTAATCTGCGTATCTTCTCGTTACATCAGTCGTCGCTGCTGCTGCTCTGTTTCTGTACCGCACCCCCCAGACTACATGACCAAATATATCGTGGCAATCGCACTTTAGAACGGCACACAACAATGCTTTCTGATATAACTATCTGCAACATACTAACCACCACTTTAAAAAATAAATAAATGTAAAAGCTAAATATTTTCTTGCTTAGGTTTAGGCACAAAATCTGAGTTTTTGGGTGATTTGGGTTCAAATAATGGTTACGGCGCAAAGAAAGGAATCGGCTTCTTCACATGTCAACGCGTCACATCTGAAGGTCATGTTTTGATCGCCGCGTATTTGTATGCGTGTTATTCGCATAAGTAAAAAAGTATTAAACCGAATCGCATGAAATCTAGTGGGATGATTGGTTATTATCCGGGGACCATTTGATTAAATTTTGTGACCGATCGGGTCAAAGGTCAAGGTCAAGGTCATGCACAGGTCAAAATCTTCTTTTTACTTTTCAACGCGTCACATCTGGGGACGTTTGTATGTGGTTCAAGTTTTTGTACAGTTCATTTCAGAGTGTCGTGTTGATGACTGTCTTATAATTCGATACACAATATCAACAGAAGCATTTGTTTATTAAAGAAGACTGTAGCGTCAGCTTGAAAACCCATAAATAAATAAGTAAATCCTCGAGAAAACATGCTTGAAGTTGACGTTTTTTTAATTGGAAGTTGACAGCCGACAGTCCCAGTTTGATCTGACGTCTTTCATCCCGTGCGGCACACTGACTGGTTGTATTCTAAGTGGCAAAGTGCTACACTCAGCATTTGTGTTTATTGCAGTGTGTCATGGTGTGTGTTTCTGCCCAGCACACGGGAAAAGGCTGTGGACTTGATTTTGGCCCGCACCAATCATGATGGAGAGGAGCAACATGACGTTTTAATGTAAATCAGAGTCATATCCTACATGAAAACAGGTGCATGGTTATCAGGAGATCTGTGACGGTTTGAGAATCAGACAGGGAAGTGGTGAAGCGGAAGAGTTAACACAGAAAAGGCACACAGCATTGTAATGCTCTTTCCAAAGGCACGAGGAGAACTGTAATGGAAGTTTTGAAACAATGAACGATTGAGAAAAATACAGGAGAAGTAGAGATAATAAGAAACACCCGTGAAAAAAGCATGAATTGCCGTGTGGTGAGCTCAGCAAGTGGGTCGTACAGAGGGGCATTGTGGGATTCAGCTACACACTGGCACCAGCTCAAACACACACACACACACACACACACATACACACACACAGTATTGAAAGAAGAGACACATGCAGACAGCCATTCACACGTGATATCAATTGGTAGTATTAATTCTGCACATTCACAATGGGATACATATTCATACAGTGATCACACAAGAGTTGCAGACGTCTCTCCACACTGGGAACAGAAAATACTCTATAATATATCATAAAAGTGACAATACAGGTTCAAATTTGATTTGTATATCCTCCAGCATTAATGACCTTTTTCAATTGTGTTAGAAATACTGGAAATGAGAGAGCAGGTCATGTGTGCTGCGCACGTCCTTTCTGATGGGCGAATAAAACCTGTAAACGTTCAAGTAAAATACATAAACGCAGAACAGTTAAATTATCAGACAATAAAGATCTTCTCTGTGAATTCTGTGTCAAGCTGAATGCAGAATCCAGTGCAGAGCAGTTGATACAGGAGTAATGTGATCTCTTTTCTTGGTTTTAGTGAGAACACAAGCTGCAGCATTCTGGATCAACTGGAGGGACCTAAGAGACTTATAGAGTAGCCTGATAACAAGGAGTTGCAGTAATCCAGTCTAGAAGTAACAAACGCGTGAACCAATTTTTCTGCATCTTTTTGAGATAAGATGTGCTTAATTTCTTTAATGTTACTTAGATGTAAAAATGCGGTCCTTGAAATTTGCAAGTCCCGATCAAAGATAACGCAGATATTATTGGATGCCAGGGCAATGCCATCTACAGAAACCACATCACCAGATAATTGATCTCTGAGGCGTTCAGGGCCGGGTAAAATAACTGTTATGTTAAACTTTTGTCTGAGTTTAACATCAAGAAGTTGCAGGTCATCCATGGTTTTATGTCTTTTAAACATGCTTGAATTTGAGTGAGCCGGTTGAACTCCTCTGGTTTGATCTATAGATATAATTGAGTATAATCAGCTGCATAACAATGAATGTTTAACACAGTGGGTGAACATCTGTCCCGTATTGTGTTTCGTCTTTTCAGTGTCTGAGTCACCTGATGCATTGATACTCACAGAAAAACAGATTTTTTAAGTCTCTGTTGCCGTTGTCTGACTACTAATCGTAGTGCGGGCCTCTCGGACATAATTTGAATTGTGTGAAGTGTAACTGTATTTGCAATGTACACTAAAAATAACGCTCTCATGGAAAAATACAACTCACTCAAAATACAACTCATCTGTCCTTCCTGGAGAGGGATCCTCTTCTGTTGCTCTCCTAAATGTTTCTTCCTTTTTTCCCCTGAAGGGTTATTTGGGAGTTTTTCCTGATCCGATGTGAGGTCAAAGGTCAGGGATGTCTCTGTGTACAGATTATAAAGCACTCCGAGACAAATTTGTAATTTGTGAAATTGGGCTTTACAAATAAAGTGACTTGAGTTGAACTCTTCACTGCTCTGCTTGTACGTTGGCATAAAAGCGACATCACCATATACCAGCGATTGTATTTGCAGCATGACTCATAACCGCCCTTCGTTATGGCCCATAATATGAGGTTTAATGCCTTTTATATAACTGCCCGGCTCGTAAAGGTCTAAGGGTGATCTATCGAGAGTAAAAAGCCCATTCCAATGCCTCCACACTGTTCTTAAGACTTAGCGTCGCTGAAGGCCCAGACATAAACGAGGTGGTTTAATACCGTCTCTCTTTCATCTATTCGTCATTAGGACATTGGATGTGGAGCATTGATTGTTTCTGTACCGTGACAACTCACTGCATGTACCATCGATACCAGGGGTCAGGAACCTTTTTGACTGGGAGAGCCATAAAAGCCAAATATTTCTAAATATATTTCATTGAGAGCCATATAGTATTTTTAACGTATAATAAATGAAATATGTCTTGCTTTTAATGCGACTTCTGGTGCTGCTGCATGATGCTCCGGGGATCGGCGGACACGCCGGTATCGGCCGAGAAGTGTTAACGCGACACGTAGAGACAGAAATGACATGCTGGTGTGTAGATACGATCAATAACAGACGGCTGTTTAGTTTAATAAAAGAACAAAGGCGTGCTCTTTAAGAAAAGTACCGTACATTACTACTGCTGTAATCTGGCGAGATAGAGAAAATTACAAGGTGGCGGGCGGAGATTTATATTTTTTAAACTCAAAACTGTCTGGGAGCCATATGCCGTCCCCGGAAGTGCCCTGATCAAAAGGATTAAACCAACAATAAAGCACATGGGGCTTTTCTTGTATTTGCCTCATAACGCAGTGATTCAATGTTTTTAATATTATTAGAACATAATGGCTGAATGGGCTCTAGTAAACCTGATTGCAGATACCAGATGGGAGCTGTTCCTGTTTTCATATCAGACACCGGGGAGTTGACTTTGCTTCTAGTTTTCTTCTTTGACATTAGACGTTTTAAATGAGTGAATCCCTTCAGGGGGAAACAATCTGACTTTCATAAGATCACATATTACGTACAAAAGATCTGTTCCTGCCAGAATGGCAATAATGATCTATTTGGCTTTATTCGATTAAAAGAATAAAAGAAAAAGTTACTGCTGATAGAGATAAATAACTTTGTAAACTCAGCAAAAAAACCACAAGGCAGCATTGAACTCGTCCTGTTTGCACTTGCAGCTTTTCTAGAACGAACCTTTTGAAGGTGAGACGCTTTATCTTCTTTATACCTGCACAGAGATTAGTAACATTAAAGCTAATCCTCGGAGGAATATTCCATGATGACAGTTTCTAGGTGACTCACACGAAAACATCTCATATGTTTTAGTGTCTTCTCTTATTAACTTGTACATGTTTTTTACCTTCTCATTGAAAATGCGGAAGGTCATGTTTTGATCGCCGCGTATTTGTATGCGTGTTATTCGCATAAGTAAAAAAGTATTAAACCGAATCGCATGAAATCTAGTGGGATGATTGGTTATTATCCGGGGACCATTTGATTAAATTTTGTAACCGATCGGGTCAAAGGTCAAGGTCAAGGTCATGCACAGGTCAAAATCTTCTTTTTACTACAGCGCGGTCAATTTATATCCAATTGGCATGCAACTAATGCAACATGTTCATAATTTAATGCTCAATCTTGTGATATGCGAAGGTATGCGCTCTACCGAGTGCCCATTCTAGTTTGTGTATGTTTTTATTTATTCTTTTTGTGATTTGTGTTTTTTATGCACCCATTCCTTTAATGAAAACCAGTTTTGCCTTTCGGCAGACAATACAAGTTGCATTACTTCAACATTCCTACCTAACAAAAGGAGTATCTGAAGCCAAATGTAGTATTTCCTCTCGCAAATCCTATTTGCTCCCGCGCTGCATTTAAAGCGCTCAGCGGGACATTCACGCACGTTGACGCTCGATGATCGGAAGAACCCACGGAGCTAAATTCCATCCCTCCCTCCTCCTTTGTCCTCCCAGGTGGCGAAGGACGTGTCCATCCGTCTCCACAGCCAGCTGGACAACGTGGAAAAGAAGAGGAGTCGTCTGGAGCAGGAGAACGAAGAGCTGAGGGTCCGCCTGCAGGACCTGGAGGTCGCCAAACAGGTCCTGCAGCAGGAGATCGACAAGGTAGGACGAGAGTCTCACGAGGAGAGGCCGCGCTGCGCTCAGCAGGGCTGGTGATGGAGGTGGACATATGATGAGAAGCTGGAGGCGACCTCTCTTGATGTAGAGGTACAGACTGGCTCTTTGAATCATTTCCTTCTGTGTGCCAGAAAGGAAAATGTCTCTACAAACAGCGTCATCCCCTCCACTGCTGTGTTGTTGATGAAACTCTCTTTTTTTATGGAGATTATGGCCTAAATTCAGATTAGTCTATTTGAGTTTTTACTCAACGAGGACATTTCAGCGAAACATTGAGATTAAGGCCGATCCTTAAGTCTTGGCTTTTGGGAAAAAAAACATGTTGACTTGTCTCCGCTTGCATCTAGTGTCGACTTCCTTTATTCCGTTCCACTTCCACTCCAGAGACTTTTTGTTTTCCCTTTTTTTCTTCCAAAGTGGAGCCGATAAAGCCCTACGATGAAAAGGGAGAATGGGACTTGCTGCCAGGGCCGGTTTAAGTGAGAATACACAAAAACATAGCTGTTGTTGCACTCCCTCGATAGGAACATAAATGAATGAAAAGTAGTTTGGGACCTAAGTGACCTTCCTGCTGCCTCCCTCAGGAGCAGATCAATCTGAGCCAAAAGTATTGCAAGGCTCCGTCTTTTCTCTCTCTCTCTCTCTCTCTCTCTCTCTCTCTCTCTCTCTCAGAAGAAGGAGCGTTGAGAGTGCAGAGAGTGTTTCTGTTTTTGAGAAAGAAACGGCTAAAGTTCATATTTTTCACCAGGTAACGTGGTGTTAGATAGTGGGTATTGTAGTGTAGGTTTCCCAGGTGTGTGTGTGTGTGTGTGTGTGTGTATGTGTGTGTCAGCGGGCTGCGTGTCTCTGTGTGGGTCCGTGTGATGCTACGCTCCGCCATGGAGCCGCTGACCCACCTAGCGCGGAAACGCGGCGTGATCTTCACGGCGTTTCCCGTGTCCGGTGGAGGAGGTCTGCCTGGAAGGAGGCGAGCTGATCGGCTACCCCCGCGTGAAAACCGCCACGCGGATCAACGGTGGAGGCCAAGAGAAGATGGGTGGAGGCCGGGAGGGGGCCGGTGGAAGCCAGGAGAAGGCGGGTGGAGCCTGGGTGGAGACAGGTGGAGCTGGGGAGGAGGCGGGTGGAGCCCAGCTCTCCAGTCTGACTAGCGTGATCTCATAAGCCGTGTTCTGGGGTCTGCAGTGTTCAGTCCAGCCCTCCCGTTACGTCTCGCTCCTCCGTGTCTCACCTCTGATCATTCGGTAGAAACGGGACGATTCAAAGAGGCCAGTGAAACAGGAGAGACCCTTCAGGTGGAGACGAGGACAGAAGAGCCCACAGAGGAGGAGTGGTGATGATGCACAGGTGTGAACAGAGGGCGTGGGTTATTGATGGTGTCCTGTCGGCGGCTGCAGGCTGACATCGATATACTTTACAAAGCAGAGCTTTACGCCGTTTGTCTAGACTCCAGACCGATGTCCAACCGCTGCGGGCCGTCAAGGTGTTTTGGGGGAAATATAGAGGGATTAGTTTCTGCAAACGCAACAATCCTTATGCTCTACGCACAAAGGCAAATACGTGTGGCACCTATTGGCCCACATTTCAAACAGAAAAATGCATTTTTATAAATGGTAATTATAAAGTGATCAACAGCGAAAGCAGCATCGTTTTGCACAGACATGTTGTAGCGAGGGGTCGTGACCCGTTGTGTTATCTGTGAAGCTTTGTGCTCGTCTATTAACTCATTGTCTGCTAGAGTCTCTGTACAATTAGCAACCAACACACACACACACACACATCTGTATTGCTTGTGTTGAGACAATGCAATGAAATGGAAAAAGGCGAAGGCAGGTGTTCCCTATCCCTAATTTTCTCGGCCCTTTTCTCATTTGCTCCCTCGATCGCCCCTCCCTCACAGTCCAACTCCTCTCTCCCTCTATCTCTCTCTCTCCATTTATTATCACCTTCTCTCCTGCTGTTCCACAGAGAGCCAGAGGAATGCTGATGCAGGGATCTCTTTAAAACCTCCTCTCCTGTCCTCCTTTCCTCCCCCTCCTCATGGCTCTCTCCCTCCCTCCCTCCCTCCCTCCCTCCCTCCCTCCCTCCCTCCCTCCCCCATAGGAACTCCTATTCTCCCTCTCTCACTCATATCTCTCAGATTGTTGTCCTCCCCCTCCTCTCGTCTCTCTCTTCCAGTATCTCGTCTCTCTCTTCCAGTACTCTCCAAAACCACGTGGACCCATTTATTCCAGCTGTTTGACCTTTGAATGAGGTCAGATTTGATGGGGGGGGGGGGGGGTAAGGGGGAGATTTACAGAGAAACAGAGGTTAGGAATTGCAGAGGGAGGGAGTGAAATGGTCTCTAGAAATTAAGGGGAGAGGTTTGGCCATGTGAAGGTGAGGCTGGAGGAGAATTGATTGAAGGGATGGAGGAAGACGGGATGCTGGCGGAGATGATGAAGGAGAATTTGATATGTAAATAAATCGAGGTTGAAGTTGACATTAAGCAGCCTGCTATAAAAAAAAAGAGTCGCAATTGCAGGCAAAACATTTTTTTTAAACGGCGTACCAGGAACAATATCTGTTTCTTAGAATATTTAGTGTATTTCTGTTTAAATTCTGTTTGACGGCTGATTTAAATGTGCCTCCGCCTGGTGGACGAGGATGCTAAGAGGGGATAGAGAGGGTCGGGTGTGCGCTCACGAAGTGATCAGGAAGTGAATGAGTGAGGGACTTTGACCTTGGGAGGATGGATGATCGGACAGGCAGCCAACGTGTCCCGTCTGCGAGAGCCGCCGTGCTTTATTGGGCTCACTCCTCTTTCCTGTTCCGATATACGGTGAGCACGGGACGAGCATCCAAGGACCGCTCGCAGTCAGAATACGTCTGCATGTTGGATAGATGAAGCGGGATATTGTAACCCTCCTGTTACCTTCAAATGTACTAATATCTTTGACCCTTTTTGACCACAGCAGTTATAACCTCCAGAATTACTTTTTTTTTTATTAATGATTAATCCAAATTAATTATTTGTGTGTTTTCTTCCGCTCCCAAAGTAGTGAGAGAGATTTTTTTGATTTTTCAAAAATACTTTATTTAGATATTTAAAATGTTGACAATTTTTTCCAAATAAAGCGTTAAAAATCACATTCTTTGTTTAAAAATAAAATAAAATTAATCTTCATTGTTGTTTCCCAAGTTTAAGTGTCAGGTACTTTTTGTTTGTTTGTTGACTACCTAAATAGACCTTTAAAAAAATGTAAAAGTTGATATTTCTTATATGTTTGACACAGTGAAAAACAGCCTGGGGTCAAATTGACCCCAAAGAACACAGATGGGTACAAGTTGTGTTGAATGACAATTTGATGTTTTCCCAGTAAATTAGGAAAAGTCATGAAATATTAAGCAAAAAAGATGATGTCAATCATATTTCTAGAGACATTAAAAGGGGTCAAATTGACCCCAAAGGTAACAGGAGGGTTAATTAAAATGCATCCGTTCAACCAGCTACTGCTTTGAACTGGTGGTTTTGATCAGTTCAGTGCTTACTTTTTTTTTAAGAGCTACTGCTTCCTTCTCAGGCTTCATACTTCACATAATGCCCTCATCCCTTCTGGCTTGAGACTCTTAACTCGAAAATCACATTTCTTAATGTTGGTAACCAGTAGAAAAGTCCAACATTAATTCCCATCACTGCTATCTTCTTGCCAGACAACACACGCTCACACAGTTGTTCAAGCTCTTGTCTGCAGTCAGCCGAAGTCCTGGTGTGGACTCCATGAGGGCTCGTATTCCAGATGTGGAACACAATGGAGCAATAGAGAGATGGAGAGGATTACAAGAAGGAGGGGTAGACGGACAGAGGGATGTGAAATTAAGTGATTGGTTGAGCTTGTAGTATTTCAGTTAGCTTGAGAGACAGAACAGGGAAATAGAGAGAGGTAGTGGAGAGGGGGACTGCACCATGCCGAGTGTTTGCAGCAGGGCTGGCAGTCGAGGAGATAATGGCCGTAATTGAAAAAAAGCACACAAAAGAAAGGGGGACTTGAGGGCAAAGGTAAAAATGCAGCATGTCACTCATCGGCTCTTTTTTTTCTTTCTGTAACTCTTTTCTTTTTTTCAGCCTCTTTCCTTTGTTTCTCTCTGTGTGTGTTCAGTCCCCATGTGGCTGCTGAAGGTCATTCATCCCAGGAGTTTTTCCTCTGTTGCTCTATTCCTCTGTGTGTATGTATGTATGTGTGTGTATGTGTGTGTGTGTGTGTGTATGTGTGTGTGTGTGTGTGTGTGTGTGTGTGTGTGTGTGTGTGTAGGTTGTTTGTTTGTGTGTGTGTGTGTGTGCACCACCTAAGCCATGTAAAAGCATTTCTTCAAATTCCCCAGCGAATCCACTCATAGTTGTCTTGCGCAACATCTGAAAATGCTCTCTCTCTCTCTCTCTCTCTCTCTCTCGTTCTCGCTCTCTCGTTCTCTCTCTCTCTCTCTCTCATTACTGATGAAGGAAACTGTTCCCTGTTATTTCTGACTTTCAGGAAGTGCTGCCTATTGTCTCTGTAGCTAGATGTGAGGTGAGGGTAGCTGGAGACTTTGCAGTGTTTATGTGTGTATATTTGTGGGTTTTCTTTCTCTCCCAAATAAGGGAGAGAGTGAGAGAGATTGTTTTAGATTTTTCAAAAACACTTTATTTAGATATTTAAAATATTGACAATTTTTTCCCAAATAAAGTGTTAAAAATCATTTGTTTAAAAAATAAATAAAGATACAAGACTGTGCATAGACCAACTCCTCTTCAAAGATGGAACAAACACAAACATTAACACACCAACGATTCATTCACAAGAGAATGTTTTAAAAAAAAGACAAGAAACAAAACAAAAACAAAAAAATTAAAAAGAAACCGATAAATTAATAAAAAACACACTTTGCGGACCCGCTGGAGCCGAGGCACCGCGCTTCGGACAGACCCTCACGATGTGCCTCTCCTCCCGCAACCGAGACTTTTCATCACCGACGAAAAAATAGAAAGGCAAATCTAAACAAAATGATATAATGCTGTCCTACCAGCCTACATCCTACATTTTTCTTTTTTGCATAAGTCAAGCTGAAACGCAGACGGATTTGGTAATAAAGCAGTCATCCCTCAGGTGTAACATAACCTGAGGGATGTTACCCCCAATCATATCTACTTCTCTGCAGGGCGCAGGTAATGCTGTGTTATTTCCCCTGCGGTCCATATATGTTGTCAGCCGGGACATGAGTGTCCTTAAATGGGTCGGGTCATCACAGCAGCACAGGGTTACATTTAAACTACGTTGTATCTGGGTCAGAGTGATTGATTAGAGTAAGGATGGTCTTAGAACAACCAAGAGGGGAAGGCAGCCCCATAACACCCCACAACACACCCAATAGAGCAAATAAATAAATAAGAAACTAAACAAGCTTTGGGCAACAGGAACAGCAGCAGGAGAACAGTGGCTGAGATGGTGGTCACACAGAAAAGGCTTGCTTTTGTAATATTTGTAGGTTTTCTCCAGTGCTGCAGATGTTTCAACGATACACACTGAGCTACTTGCTATCTGTGATTGTGCTATAAACAGTGTATGTGTGTGTGTGTGTGTGTGTGTGTGTGTGTGTGTGTGTGTGTGTGTGTGTGTGTATTAGGTGTGCCTTTGTCTTTAAACTCCTGCAGCTGTTCGACTAAACCGGTATGACGGAAGGCGATTTTGACACATTTCAAGCAGATGGGGATCAGTTTCGACAAACCTGTTATTGTTATTGTTGTTTTGCTCCTCAGGGCCCTATTTGTCGTACCTGGGTAACGTCCTTAGCTGGATCATTTTCAGGAGGAGATTACACAAGAATGTAATGAATATAACCACTAGTAGTCTGAAAAACTCACGCGAGTAAGGTGTCGTGAAAATGCATGTGAACGCAGCATTACTCATCTAACTTGTTTGGTATACATTACATGGAGAGGGATCCTCCTCTGTTGCTCTCCTGAAGGGTTATTTGGGAGTTTCTCCTGATCCGATGTGAGATTTTGGGACAGGGATGTCTCTGTGTACAGATTGTAAAGCACTCTGAGACAAATTAGTAATTTGTGAAATTGGGCTATACAAATAGACTGAATTGAATGGAATTGATATATCGCCATGATTCTTTTCTAGCCTTATTATTATTATTGTCTGGAATTCCTCTTATGCGTTCATGATCAACTCCTGCTAATCAGCAAAGACAAATTAGGGCTTTCTTTTTAGTTTATTTGACTTTGTGCCGTTATAAAATCATGGCTTAAAATCAACGCTTCCCCCTTTTGATGTCGGACGTGATCCTGACGTCTGCTTCAATTCAGTTTATTTTGTATAGCACAATATCACAAATTCACCTCAGAAGGCTTTACAATCCGTACACATACAACTTCTCTGTCCCAGGACCTCACATCGGACAGGAGAAACTCCCAAGAAATAGAAGAAACGTTCACAGGAAATAAAGGGAAGAAACCGTCAGGAGAGCAACAGAGGAGGATCCCTCTCCAGGAGGGACAGAAGCAATAGATGTCATGTCTACAGAAGGAAGCATTACATCATTACAACACCATCAATGAGTATGACAGTGTACGAATAGTTTGGATGAATGCTTCAAATATACTAGATAGTGTCTCAGTGCACTGAAGGGCCTTGACATATTCAAGTCACTGATGGAGACACCGTGAGGTGACTGGGGAGTAATAAACCTGTGAGAACACAAGAGGGAAGGGGAAGAAGAGAGGATGTAAGGGTACAAGGAAGGAGGGAGGGAAGGATGGATAAATGGAAGGATCTGGAGAGGAAGGGATGAATGCGTAGACACTATTCAGTGATAGAGAGCATGCAGGGAGGACTGCACAAAATGCTTGTTTCATCTGCCCAATAATCGAAAACCTGAACATCTTCAATTTACAATCATATAAAACAAAAGAAAAAAAGGAAATCTTCACTTTCGAGAAGTTTGAACCAAAGAGCTATTGCCATTTTTGATTGAGTGAAAGGATGTGCTGATTGCGCAGAGAGACAGGCTGGACGCAATATGAATAACAAAAAGGCGCTTTTTAATGAGGCAAAACAGTTTACAAAAACACAACAAGATCTAAAATTAGCAGGCAGAGAATCCAGGTTCAGGGCAGGCAAGGTCAAACAGGCAGAACCAGGAACACGGACAGGACGACGGGAAAAAGACACAAAACTATAGACGACAATCAGACAGGAGACGAGGGAAGGACTGACACAATATATAGGGGGGAACACAGGTGTACGACATCAGACACTAACGAGACAAGAGTGGCTGAGGGCAGGTGCAGGGAATTAAACAATTAAGACACAGAGGAGACACAGAACAGGGTGTTACAGATTCAAGATGATCCAAGTCTTAAAAAGCTGTTTTTCCGACCTGTGCTTTGGATTTCTGCTGTTGTAAAACACCTGATTAATGCTCCCCCCTTTGACTGCAAGACACTTTATTTGAGTGCTTTTGCATTACCAGAGAATGAGCCAGAAAGGGGAGGCTCTTCTCTGGTGTAAAGCTTGTGCCCCCTTATACCCCCATATACATACAGTATATATATATATATATATATATATATATATATATATATATATATATATATATATATAATATTATATGTAGTCTTATTAGGTTTTTTGTCAGGTCGATGTAAAAGTAAAACCATAGGAGAAAATGTATATTTAGATCTTTGTATATATGTGTATATATATATATATATATATATATATATATATATATATATATATACACATATATATATAAAGATCAAAATATATATTGACATAATGTGGTCTTCCTTTTTGCCGATTTCTGACAGGCCTTTTAAAATATCCACACTATGAAGTCCAAAAAATTATTTGCCCTAAAATGAAGATTGGATTAACCTGAGCAAGAATTTACATTACCATGGCAACTCAAGCCAAATTCCTGCCTGAGCTCAGTGTTCCCAATCATTCACCGGTTGTGAAGGATTGATTTACAGGGGAGGTGAGATGGGGAGTAGATACACTCAGTCATGGATGAGAGGCTGTCGGCAGTGCGTCTGTTTGTCCAAACTGAACAAAATGGAGTAGATAGAGGGAGAAAGAAAACGCGAGTGAGAGGAGGATAGAGAAAGAGAGGAACACCGTTGGCCGACATACACCTTCGAGGCGCCTGGTGGAGGACAATGCTTTACACAAGCTGAGAGAAAGAAAAGAGCAGATGGATGTGGGAGGGGGATAATTGCACGTGCTTATTACACCCCCCCTCTCTCTCTCTCTCTCTCTCTCTCTCTCTCTTTCTCTCTCTCATCCATTAAAAGGTCTGAAGCTGTTAAAAGCTGGCTGGAGTGCAGATTATCTCACCTCCTGAATGGGGACAGACGGGTTTGTGAAAAAGGTTCCACTCTGTTCTCTGTTGGGAACCATTGTGTCGAGATGAAAACACACACACACACACACACACACACACACACACACAAACATACTGTATGGATCCTATTGTATGTGATTATCTATTGATTTTCCATACAGTCTGGAAAATATGGATACAATTGTCCTCCCTCTAGACTAGATTGTACTTTCCTTTCCTTTGTGTGTCTGTGTTTTCAATGACATATTCTTTTTAAATGTATGTAAAAGTATAAGTGTGTGCGTGTGTGCACCAGACTGTGAAGCTGAGTGGCCAATGAATTATACATGAATTATATGTCTTGATGTGATCTGCTCAGCATGTCCACTAATTTCCATTAATGATGTGTTCCATCTCACTGCATAGCATCATTCAGGGCATGTTGGCTCACTGTCCCACTGTCATGGTTTAGCCTACTGTAACCTCTTGAACAGAGCGTTGTTAATGTTAGTATGATTACCAGTGCATACTGGCTGAAACAGAGTCGTCAGCTACGCCTCACAAACATGCTCACATGATGTCGGCATTTACGTTTGCGTTTGTGACGTTTACCACGTTCCTCGTGTTAGCTTGGCGAGCTCGCTTGCTGATGTTTGCTAATTAAAGCCAAACACAACGTATTTAAAAGATAAATTGTCCGGCCAAAGTCGTAAAGATTCATTGTCTGTGTACGATAAACGTTTGTTCCACGTTTCATGGAAATACATCAATTAGTCTTTCATATATTTCAGTCTGGATCAAAGTTGGGGACCGGGCTACAGCACGACTACAGCGCGACTACAACGCGGCTACAGCGCGGCTACAGCGTGGCTACAGGGTGGCTACAGGGTCGCTACAGGGTGGCTACAGCGCGGCTACAGGGCGGCTACAGGGTTGCTACAGGGTGGCTACAGCGCGGCTACAGGGTGGCTACAGCGCGGCTACAGGGTCGCTACAGGGTGGCTACAGCGCGGCTACAGGGTGGCTACAGCGCGGCTACAGGGTGGCTACAGCGCGGCTACAGGGTCGCTACAGGGCGGCTACAGCGCGGCTAACTGAGCAGCCCACATACAGTACATACAGTATATCTGGTCATGAAGGTTGTCCCAGCGTCACATTAATCAATCTCCCGGGGTAATTGTTAACCTTCTCGTCTGGCTTTGGTCTCACTGGAGGAGGCCGGAGGCGGCAGAGCTTGAATCAATACGGGCGTTTACATTTTTTTAAAGGACAGAGTGCTTTTGAATTTAATGGCTTCACACTTCGCTAAGTGAAAGCTCCGCCTTTTTATTGAGCCCCCTCTTACGTAAAGCTGTGGGAACAAAACCTGAACGCCATCAGTCAGCAGCTTCCAGTCTTTGGTGGCGGCTCGGTGAAAAATAAACCATGTTTTGTTTTTTGTGGCCTGACTATTTACTTCTTCATTAAAACGCTGCAAATTGAGCTCATCTTTCTAATTAGATGAGATAAGAGACAGATATTGCCATGCATTTTATGTAAATGGCATGAGGATGATGGATGAAACTGCCTGCATACGGTGATTTATTGCTATTACCCGGCAGCCATGACTACGTAACAGGTGTGAGGTACCAAGCTTGTTTGTAGAAGCCCAGTGTTTTCTCACTATCGAGTCGAATGTCCTTGCTACTGATTAAAAAATAACTCGAAAGCCAATTGAGAGGATTTTCACTAGAGGAACTCTAAACGCTAAGAAATATAAACTAGACTTTCTCACTGCTGGGAGATAATAATAGCTGGAAGGCAAATATTCTACAAATCACCGGTTACTGAATTCAGGGTTCGTTCTTCTCCACTGCAGAAATAAACAACATGTTTAGTGAGGTAATTGTCTTCAACTGTGAGGTTGAAGCACAGCCAGGGATGTGGATACATTGGCCCCGAATAAGCCTCCCTGAGGAGGAGGTGGAATAACTTCTATTTGGTGGTAGTTAAAAAAAAAAAAAGCCTTGTAATCGGAACTCTGCTTACTCGCTTTTCCGGCACTTTCAACCGCTTTACGGTCGATGTTTTCCAGCTGCACATCCAGGGAACCTGACTTCTACGTTTGACTGACAGACGGTTTCTGGGAAATAACCAAAACTTGAGTCTTGTTCATTTAATTAGCACAAAAACAATCTCAGATGTTTCAGCTGAATGAAGCCGTTCTCCCACGAGAAAACTCAACCGCCCTTGTTGGTGTTTATTGCCGGTGAATGGGTGGTTTACGAGCTCAGGTTGGTTGATGGATGTGGAGGTTTATCGTTAATGGATGGTGAATGTGAGCTCTGCTGTGCATTGATGTGACGCTGCAACACTCAGTTGCATTGAACCACGGCGATAAGCGCGGGCTGCAGTAAGTCAGTAAAACACACACACAGTAGAGTAGAGGCTCACAATGTGTGTGCACGTGTGCGTGTGTGTGTTTGTGTTTTGCTCTTTTCTTTTCCAAATATCGCTTCTTCCATCCCTCCTCTTTGTCTCCTTTTCCTTCTTTCCTCTCCTCCCCTTGCCCCGTCTTTCCGTCGTGGTCCCACTGTGACATCATCACTGTGCTGCCGTTCTGGGCGTGTTGTGATGTGGAAGTGGAGACGTGGAAAATGAGTGGCTGGCACCTCCCGCTGATACTCGTCTGGCCGCACTGCGGTTACCATGGCTACATTGGCGGTGTGTTGCGTGTTGCTATGGCTACCGTGCCAGCTGTGATGTCCCGCTGCAACCGTAAGGGAGAAGAGAGAAAGACGAGCCGTAAATCTAAGCTTGGGCGTGCTCTGAAATTCCATGTTGACATAATGTGGATTGATAACTAATGCACATGATACACATGTTAGCGTTTCAATAGATAAAAGATGTAACAATGTTTACAGCGCAGAGGAGACGGTTTATTAGTTTAACCATGGAGATCCATCATTGAAAAGATAATAAGTATTCAACAGCAAAGGCTCACTTCATAGCTTGTTCCGGTGGTTTCCATCATATCGAAACCTTCAAGGAGAAGGTATGAAGTTGTTTCTCATCATCATTGACGATCAAATACAAGCAGACTTTATCACCATTAAAGTACTCTTCTATAAATCTAATGGAAAAGTGTAAATGGTATTTTAATCCATTTGAGACTTACGAGAGATAAATTAGACATGCATGTTTGTTTAGTTTCACAGCAAGGCTTTCTTGCAAACATTGATTTGTAGTCTTCTTTTAAGTGCCGAAGGGGTAAAAAGTGCCCTGAAGGGATTCCCTGCTCCGCTCATTCCTTATCAGCTACACACATTGAGTGTAATGAATTAGCTGCCTCATCAAAAGCATGTTTCTGTTCCGAGATAAAAGGCCTTTAGTTCTCTCAAAGGTCAGTTCTCTCGACCATGAGCGCATTAGGACCTTCACTGAGACAGAATCGCTCTGATTTTAAAACCCGATTTACGATACAACACAAGCAGAACATTCACATTCATGTCTACGTTCATATACACATTCACGTGACAGTGGCTCATTCACTGCAGAATATGAACCGTGAAGAAGTGCACTGGCCTGTAATGCAACAGGGATGGAGTAATAGTTTGATGCTCTATTATTACCAATGCACGTCATTCTTTGATGTTCCTGGTGGCAGCGACTTCCGATAAAGGCGCTCTTAAGCTATTGCCCCGGGCCCGTTGTAAAAGGGGAGGAGTTACACGCCGATGTAGAGGACCACTCTCAGTATTTCACTGTCACTGTTTCATCGTCCTGAGCCGGCGTTGTATAACTTCCCCCTTTTCACTCTGTTCATTTCTTCTTCACATTCATGTTTTCCACATCTGATGTCTTTTTTTACCCGTCTTGTTCACCGTGGTTTTGTTTAACGACCGGTGAGGAACTTCTAATTGCACATGCAACTTCGGGTCTCGGTCCAACCCACGTAAACGTCATCCCTAGTGGAGAACAATCAAAGCCAACCTCAAAGTCGGATTTAGACAAATGATATGTTGGAATGGGTTAGTGTCATGGAATCACGTTTACTTTTAGATCCATTTTTATGTCAGAAACAAACAAACGATGATCTTCTTTTTTATGAAGGCTCTATTTTGATGCAAATAGATACGTAAATCCAGGTTTTTCTTTGGAAGAGTGTATACTTTACTTTTACAATGATAATAAGTAATCGGGTCTTGCTCCACCAGATACTGACTTGCCAGTAACTTAGAAAGTAATACTGTGTTAAGTGGTCTGTTAATAACTACAGAGAAACAAATGGTAACGGTTGAACCTGAATACAACCATTACCTCCTATATACCTTTATCTACTGTATCTATCAGTCCCATATGTATCTGCGTCTCTGTTTCCTAACAAGTGAGTTATTTAACTGAGACGGATGAACCGATTATGGTCCTATTGATCGCGCTGATGGTAAAGTTACATAAAAGATGCTGAATGGCTGTAACCGTCTTTTCTGTTCGGGTCGGGATGAAGAGCCAGCGCCAACGTGTTTGTCTCCTTTGTTCCCACAGTGTACCAGAGGTAGCACTGGTTTGGTTCGACAACGGAGCAATATTGATTCAATCTAGAGATATGTATCTCTATCTAAAACCTAATTTTTGGCTTCAGACCGATTGATGGAAACAATTTTAAATGAAATATTAACTGATTTACAGTTTCTTAATCATTTTGAAGAAATGATAATAAAGTTAAAGACATTTCAACTTCTTACCTAACCAGATTTTGGACTGTAATATTGTTTGTATGTGCAAATTCTTTGTATTGTCTGATTAATGGGACACACATATAAAGTTTCACTGCTTCAGTTAAAGCACATCTCATATATTGCACCTAAGCAATTAGGCCTTCAGTTTATGCTCTGTCTTTTTAATCTAATTATGTTTTTTATAGATACTGCTGAAAAGTACAGCAGCACTCAGGGAACTTGTTATCATTTTTATTATGGCTTATAGTAATTTCTCTCCAAACTGATTAAATAATCATGTGGTCGGCTTTAATATTCCATCAAGGCATCCATTTATGATTTAGGACATCTTGTCCACGCATGCTTCAAAACATGAAAGAGATCTATTTCCAACTGAGCGAACTCCTTCCACTAATGCCGACCTGTGATATGGTCGAAAGGTCAGGAAAAATCGAGTTATGCAGATCTTGAGAATGGATTTTGCATTGACGTTACTTTTTACCACAAAATCATACATAATAGGCAAAATGGTACTTTCGAAGAAAAAGAACTCCAAAGGGTATTATAAACTATACTATATATATATTCGTTTTTTCATGAGCCTGAACCTGTCATCCAGTGCAGGAACAATCAGTGGCTGGTTAAATGGGGCCTGAAGGGAGCGGTGGGTATCTGAGCTCGACCGAGAGAGGAGAGGAGTTCTAATGTAATCACACAACGGCTGAACGGCTGGTTGGAGCAGATAGAAGTGCGGGGATCATTACGTGATGGTGGTGGCAGGACTGATTTGGCCCGAAGAGCCTTCAAGGGTTCCCTGTGTGAACAAATGTGGAGATGGGGAGATTCTGTAATGTCATTGCCTTTGGGCTCATTTAACGCAGCAGCAGGTCAAGTGGAGCAGAATGTATGTGACTTTCAGGTTGGATGTGGCCCGATTAAAAAAGAAAAGAGAAAAAGTGAGACTGAGCTGAAACATTGGATTTTAAGAGAGATATCGAAGGATGGAGGGAGCTTGAACAACACTGGTAAAGAGAGAGAGAGAGAGAGAGAGAGGGAGAGAGGTCAAGATGGTGTGGAAGGACGAATGAGTGAACTTGGGGTAGAAGGAGAAAAGTTAAACGGAAAAAACTTGTAGTGATGGAAACATCTGAGTTGTGAGGAAGAAGAGAGAGGGGTGTGTGAGGTGGAGGACACGCTCAATGGAGTGGATGACTCGGTATTCCTGAGAGATTTATCTCTGTCCTTCCAGTTGCTGGTAGAGGACACTGGTGGACCATTACAGAAAGCACCAATGTAGCAGAGTAGAGGTTTCTAGTAATGGGTGAAGAGATTGGGATCATTCATAATTTAAGGTTTCGGGTTTGAGGAAGGAATACATATTAACGCTAAGAAAACTGAAAAACCCCAACATTTTCCAATAAAATTAAACATTCTTTGCATCTTTTTTTTTTTTTTTACCAACAATCCAATCTCCATTTTGTGGGCATTAAATATACAACGTCACACAGAGATCTTTGGACAACGTAAGCGTATTGGCCTCCTTCTGCTTACTGGAAATGATGTCTCATACAGTTCCCAGGCAAAGCCCGCCGTCGTCTGCCGGGATGTAAAATGACAGCGTTGAAACTACAAAGCTCCCTCTGAACCTGTCCTGTTGTCAAGGTCCGCTTCGCTGAGGTCCTGATTAACTACGGCACACCTCCCCTTCATGGACGCCTGCATTCGGCTGCTTTCATACCCGGTTCTGCACCCCTGGAGTCACTGGGGGGGTCGATGATGACGATGATATAACAGAGACAAATGTGTGTAACAGTGACAAATTTAACACGATTCTTAGAACAAAACGTTGGCATATTTTTAATGGTTGTAAGAATAAATGGTAAACAGAAAGGGGTAAAGTACCATGTGATCACAAAAAGGAAAGGCGTTAAACTATTCACACTTTAGCATCAAAGGTAATTTCAATCATTTCTGTCACGGTGGGATTAGGGTGTGGGCTCCACTGTGGTATAGTGGCTAGCACTGTCGCCTCACAGCGAGACGGCCGTGGGTTCAATTCCCGGTCGGGACGATCCTTCTGTGTGAAGTTTGAATGTTCTCCCCGTGGCAGCGTGGGTTCTCAGGCTTCCTCCCACAGTCCAAATACATGCTCGGGTTAATTGTTTAAATTGCCCATAGGTGTGAGAGTGAGTGGTTGTCTGTCTCTATGTGTGCCCTGGATGGACTGGCGGTCTGTCCAGGGTGTCCCAATGTCAGCTGGGATAGTCGCCAGCGCCCTGCGACCCTAATGACAATAAACTGTATTGATAATAGATGGATGGATGGGGTTAGGGTGGAATGCACAACTCAGGAGACGGATAATTCAAATAAAGATTCTTTACTGAGAGCGTCGTCAGGAACGGAACAGACAGAATAATCAAACTGTCGGAAAAACACAAGACAATCTGGCTGAGGACAAGAGCAAGTGAG
Source organism: Liparis tanakae (assembly GCA_036178185.1). NCBI lineage: Eukaryota > Metazoa > Chordata > Actinopteri > Perciformes > Liparidae > Liparis > Liparis tanakae. The sequence goes on along the minus strand of CM070097.1, from coordinate 18,290,940 downwards.
GGAACCTAAGTAGACAGGGACTAACGAGGGAATGGGCAACAGGTGAGATGTGCATGAGGACCAGGTGAAGGGAATGAGGGACTAACGAGGTGATCAGACGCAGGTGAAGGGAGTTGGACTGACGAGATGGGAAGCGGGATCTGGAATGACATGAGAGTTAGGCCACATTTACACATAGCCGTATTTACAGAAACAAATATTTATGCCCCTCCGTTTTCCCATTGTGTGTACGGGGTCTCAGAGCCAGAGAGTCCAAGGTTTTTGAGTACCTTGAAAAGCGCCTTATAAATTAAAGGCATTAATATTATTATTATTATTGCTTATTGATTCTTATTAAGATGTATGAAGCCATTAATTACTTCTTCTATGTAGCCCTCCACAATTCATGAGATTTGTAAACACATTGCTTGCTAGCTGAGAGTTATTATGTTATTATTGTGGACAAGACGGGTGAAGGGTCCAATCCGCGTGTCATATCCTGTTTGATTTCCTCCTCCTCCTGGTAGAGGGGCCGATAAAGGTGGAAGGTGAAAGGTGTTGCAGTTTTAAACCTCACTCCAACGTCACTGAACCACCAAAGTTTATACTGCTCTAATTATCACCTTCTTGTACATTAACATGATATGATATGAATATCATGTTAATGTAAAAGAAGGTGATTGGTTTGCCTCTTTCTCACTCTTCTGGTGTTGTTCACAGCAATGTTTCTTCAAATGAAGATAATTATTTCAGTTTTTGCGCATTATCCTTTCACCTGTTCCTTGAACAAATGTATTCCCGAGAGACATCCCTTTGAAAATCAACCTGACCAAAGCTTGACATCTCCTTCACAGTGATGGATCCTCCTCAGTTTATCAGTTGCAATTCATTTCACATGAATAATGGAGCTCTAATGGCTTATAATTGAAAGTGTGGCAGGATCACTCTTTTGACTTTAAAATGTTATTATTTATTGGGAATAAAAGGATAGTTCTTCTTCCAGAAGATAATAGACTTTAAAGTTGTAAACGTTATGTACACATATAGATAAGGCCAGGCTAGTTCCTGAGTCTGTGAGCTGAGGTAGTTGCCTGCTCGCTCTAACTTTATAATTAGTAACAATCGAATAACTGCCGCCCATCAAGATAATCAATTATTCAATTAAAGCTCTGTTTGCTGCCTCCAAGTAGCAATTAACAATGAATGCAGCTTTAGTGCCCACACACCTACAAATACAATGCAGTGTAGAAGTCGGCAAAGGTTGCCAATAAAATCATCAGTGTCATCACCCTAATGTCTCAAAGACATCGATGTCTGTTCAGCAGTTACACATCCGTTGTGTGTGTGTGGTGTGGTGTGGGGTGTGTACGTGTGTGTGTGTGAGCGTGTGGTGTGTGTGTGTGTGTGTGTGTATGTTTGATCTGCGTCCGTGTGTTTGAACTGTCGGAGGCATCTAAAGGTCACCAGAGGCATCTAAAGGTCACCGGAGCCCGGACCTGTCTGTCAGAGCCGCTGTCATTCTGCCGTCAGTTCGCTCTAACAGGCCGCTGTGATTCAGATATTTTTCTCACACATACATCAAGTATTTAATTCAATTAAATGTATTTAATTTGGCCCCAAATCACAAATTTTCCTCAGAGGGTTTAACAGTCTGTACTGCATGTTTTACATTTTACCTGACACTTATCCTGTTCACTAATATGATAAATACATTATTTTTTTTCTAGCTTATTATTTGCAAATAATTACTATTATTAATTGATGCAGTTCACGCTGCAGAATACTGGACAACCCAGTCAACCTGTCATACACTCTGTACTTCACACAAGTACAGCGTGTATGACAGGTTGACTGGGTGTGAGAGGTCACACACATGCGGGGCACTCTGTTACAACCATCACTACTGACACGTGTGTGTGTGTGTGTGTGTGTGTGTGTGTGTGTGTGTGTGTGTGTGTGTGTGTGTGTGTGTGTGTGTGTGTGTGTGTGTGAAACCACACATGACAAGACAACCAAACTAGTTATGGGTCCAAACCAAGTTTATCGAGAAGCCCACAGGTCATATGGGTGTCATATGGACTTGTGTGTGTGTGTGTGTGTGCGTATCTGCATGAGTGTGTGTGCGTCTAAAGTGCACATTCATGTGGATGAGCTTCTGAGTGCAGGCTCTGGCAGAGCAGCTTTGCTTGAGGAGTAAAAGGTATGATGCTGCGTCATCTCTATCTTCTTATCTGTAAAGATAATTAACCCATTAAGTCTACAGAAATAGAGTTATATTTTAGTTTTTTTACATTTCTGCTTTGCCTTTAAAAAACAAGACATATAATTTGGTTGGTTCAGATCTGTCATCTTAGTAAATATGACCTCAAGCGTTCCTTTCAGGCTTCGCCTCATTAGAAGCCACTTCCTGTCTAAAACTAAATGAACAGCGAGGTGTAGCTGCACGATGCCCTCTGTTAATAGGATGTATCAGGGTGCTGTGCGGTGGCATCGCCGGGACTCCCTGCTGTCGCACGCACACACACACACACACACACACACACACACACACACACACACACACCAGATGGAGACTATCTGTGTTGGTGGAGAAGCATGTCCTCGTTCACATAGGGTTTCTTTCTATGGCGCCACGCTAACAGTTGCCGGCAGCTCAGGTGCCTGGAAGTGAGAAAAGCAGTGAGGGTGGGGGGATGACGCGTTGTAACCCCTTTGCTTAACCAGGCAAGGTGGCAAGTAAACACATTATAGTGAGCAAAACTAAATGCTATTCGCGACGGGGGAAGCAGGTACACCTTCAATTACAACCTGACCAGTGGCAGGATCAGGAACACTTACCTAATATTGTGATATAACTGCGTGCACCTCCTAAAGAATGGCAGCATTTCACCTACCGGCCTTGAACTATAGCCAGTTTTAGTTCAAGTTGCGAGTTCATTCATGCAGCTGGTCACATGTCTGACTATCTCTTTGATAATCTTTTCTTTCTTTTTTCTCCGATTGTCCAGAAAAAAAAGGCAAACTGCATTTTTGTAGATGTCTCCAATCTAAAGTGTCCAGTGATCTTAAATGAGATGATAATAGTTTCCTACCGCGATAGAAACACACTTTATGTTCACCCTCGGTCACTGTGACACGTTGACGGTTATCAGTCTTACTCTTGTGAAAATTGAATGCTGGTTACTGTTTCCCTGCAGGAGGAAGGAATTAAAAGTGGATGCAAGGCAGACACCAGAGACACGCTCCAAACTCAATGAGTGCAGCTTTAATCCTGGGCAAGCAGCAGATAAGGGGTGACGGGTCTCGGCCGTTGGAAGCCGGGAGCGTCGCCTGTGCCATTAGCCTTTGGTTGAGATCGATGGTGAGGTTGTAAATCACCGGCCGTGGTTCCGTGGACTCGCCAGAAGGTGACGTGTAGATTCAGCTCCAGGACGGCGTAGTCACGGCTAGTGAGAATCGATTAGGTCAACGGGTTTAGTGGGTGGTGGGAGGGGGGGATTCTGAGCACACACACACACACACAAATCAGGAGATCTGCCTTTTTATTTTCTGTCGGGGTAAAACATTATCAGACCCACAGACCCATGAATCACCTTTCCTCACATACACGTCCCACAGCGGCAACCTAGAATAACCATGGCAACCGCCTCTTACTTATAGCAGCAAAACACGAGTAACGTCACACCAACAACTTTTCAGACCCCCCAAGAAACTCCCTCTCAACTCACCGGCATTCACTGAGCCGCACCATACATACACCTCAAACGCCCTAACAACCATACTGAATACTATACAAATCATTTGTCACAACCTATAAACGCCATCGCACAAACGAATAGTGCCGGGGGGGTGCTGTGCTAGTGAGAGAGAGTACTCCCCCATGTGCGCGCAACACAGCAGAGCTCTGAAGCGAGCCGAAATGTGTTGAGGGGGGGGGGGCACGAAAATGACAGGGTGGCGGGCGGAGATTTCAGGGTGGCAGGCCGCCCCCCTGTTATACTGGTAGGGGAAACACTGCACTTATAATATCTATTGTTATTATTATTAACATATCCACTTTGGTAAGCCCTTCGAATGGCTTGTGACTTTCGTTCAATCAATTCATTTTAGTCGTCTTTTTTTTAATGATAACATTGTCTTTTGTGTCGAGAATTTTTATAATTAGTTTCTTCTTTTCTGGAAAAGGTTCAAACATTATGATCCTCACAAACCGAGAAATGATCTTTGCAGTGTGCCCTATTTTCGAATATGATTATATTGAGGAGAGAAGTTTTTTCCATGTTTACACTCTGTGCAGGGATATTAAACGATACATCATGTTTATATGAATGGCTCACGCTGATTTGCATTAGAATAACAACATACGTCCAAATACATGCAGAGGGATATTGTGTTTTTTTGTTTTTTTTAAGAAATGTGGCAAGAAACTATTTCTCGAGGCTGCAATAAGATGTTCCCCGTTCTGTGTTCTTATTACTGCTGTTGCAGAACTGCAGTTGAGTGAGAAATGTTGTTATTACTGAATCTTTACATTTTCTGGGTCCGCAAAGACGTGTTTAGTTGCAGACTCTACTTACGAATGATGTGTGCTTTTTTCGGAGGAATTATGGCTTCCTCAGGGCGTTTTTAGGGTCCAGGCTTTTCTTTGTTTTTGATTTACTTAACTTAACCAACCTCCTCTGCTCCTCCTCCTCCCCTCCCTCCTCCTCCTCCTCTCTCTCTCATCTCATTTAAACTTTTCTCTTCATCTCCTGCAAACCTCGGACTCTCTCCCCATTCATCCTCACCTTCCTGCAATGTGTTGCTCCTCCCTTCCTTCCTCTTCTCTTCTTCCTCCTCTTTTCATTAATGTGCTGCCAACGGGGTCCCTGGCAACGGGCTGCAAAAGCCGTCGCCACGGCAACGTATCGTTGTCGAGGCGTCTTGTTGTGAGGCAGTGGAGGGGTTGTGTGTACGTGTGTGAGTGTGTCTGTGTGTGTGTGTGGGGGGGGGGGGGGGGAATGGATGCGGCATCCTCTCAAGAGGTCAATCAAATATTTAATTTGCCTCCTTTTCCTCGAAGTTCATTTCCATATTCGACATTGATGCGTCTATCTCTGTTCAGTGAACTTAATCCCACCCAGGGGAGCCTTGTCATTGTTGTTTGTTTCGGTTGGAGTCGGGTTGCATATGCAGGTGTTTTCTGCTCTGAAACTGACAACAATTAATGTCCCTGAAAGAAGTCGCAACAACAGAACAGAGATACTGACTCCTAAATGGAAAAGTTTTATCTTTCATACATTTTTGCTCTGATCTGAGTTTGTTTCTCAGCTGAATCTGAGAGGAGCTGTACGGTCGAGCTGGAACAATCAGTCAGGTCCACACAAAGCGTATCTACAATTTGGATACTAATTTAATTATGGTAAATGTGTGGGTTCCATCTTCAAGGTTTTCAGTTTTTCTCTGACATTCGGTGTCCAGACAGATCAAAAGGAGACTTGTCTGGCTGTGGCTTGTGGTGGGCAAAAAAAGTTAAGTTATACATCAGATGATAATGAAAACAATTATTCATTGTAGAATCCTGCAAAACAAACAGAAATTAGCTCGTTGTTATGAGACAATTAGCCTGTTAATGAAGGTTTAGGGGCAATAGGACCCTGAGGGTGGATTTTAGGTTGAGGCTTTACTTTTGTCACACACACACACACACACACACACACACACACACACACACACACACACACAGCCTCCTCTCTCTATGATTGACTTCATACACCTTGCACAAACAACCCAAATACACCGCTAATCACACACTTATGGAGAAAACACTCATGAATAATTCAGATCAATATAAAACATTCAGGTTTTTTCCTGAAATGGTGATCATTAGCGCAAGGTCACCTATAACACACTGCCTTAATATGCAGAGTGTCTGGAGACACACACACACACACACACGCTTCTCTGTAATGGAAGCAGCGGGAAGTGAGCAGCAGTTCTGGTAACAAAGAACTGCCCTTCATCCTCCCTCCCTCCTTTCCTCCTCCTCTATTCCTGGTGAAATGTGTTTTCATCCTTCCCTTCCTTATTGCTTTGTTTGCACATTTCAGAGTGTGTTTGTGTGCGACGAGCCAAAGTAAACAGAGGAGGAGGAGGAGGAGGAGGAGGAGACCGTTTTGGTTGACTCGAATACAGCCAAGAGATAGGAGGAAGAATGGGGAGAGCATCACGCCCCCGTCCCCTATCAGTCTCTCTAATGCAATGCCGATGCCATGCTGATTGGCCGTCCTCACTCTCTCGCTCTCTCTCCGCACACTGACGGAGGAGAGCTGCATCATGTCGGCGTGCGTCGGCCCGGCTTACGGTTCCACAACAGACAAAGGCGGGAAGACGTGCCTGACGTGACGAGGCGTGGAACGTCACGCGGTGCGGTGCTTTGAAACAATCAACAAAAAGGCTGATCCACTCACATCAGGCGGCGTAGCATTTTGTTTGTTTGTTTGTTTGTTTGTTTGTTTTATTCAGTCAATCAAATCAAATACAATACAGTATTATCCTATATAATATACAAAAGAGAAAGACTGAAAAGGTATTGTAGAAACAGACAATACTTATAATTATTCCTATCCTAAATTGAAATCAAAATATATCAGAAAATTAATATAAAATAAAGAAAAGAAAAACAACAAACAAAATAAAAAACAAAATATATTTATATATACTATCACATACATCTTCCATATTAATACGTTTTTTAATTACATTTATAACTCTTAAGAATTGTTTTATAAATAATCCCTAGTTTTCATTCGGCCCGTGGCAGATTCATTAACACCGGTGTTTGGCAGGGAAAGCCGTCTCAGGAGGGCTGATGAAGAGGTGTGTGCACTCAGCTGTGGTGAAGAGGAGGTAGTTATCTTCCATGCAGTCTTTGTTTGGAATTCTTTGTTTTTTTGTCGCATCAATCAAATTCATCTGGACTCGTATTGATACATTTCACAAGCTAACCCACATTGTCCAATTGCAATGAATGGAAACAACAAAGAAAATACAAAATATCCCAAACAAAGCAGCAACTACTGTCTAAGATGATGTAAAGCTTGATTTGTAATAAATAAACAAACCGCCGGTGTGTGTGTAACGAACAACCGGAAGCCAAAGGGTTCGATCCGTGTCATTTCACATCCTTAATCCCTGCTCATCGCCAACATCGCAGCGAACAAAGAGGCTTTCTTCTCCAGGCGCCTGCAGCAATGGCCTCTTCATATCCCAACTCGGCGGGAGCAGGGGGGTTATGAGGTAGGAGGGAAGTGTGTGAGACAATGAGCCGAGCAGTCGGGGGATCTGGGAAACCGCCGGTGCTGCTCTCGTCTTATCAGCTCGGCTCCGTTGCTCTGAGCTGCTTTGCTCTGCAGACACAGGGAGGGGGGGGGGGGGGTAGATAGTAGGATTTTAGCGGAAAATATCACTTCCATCCATTGTTATCATACACACACACACACATATACACACACAACCTGGTTATGCAATTAATCGGGTGTTGTCTTAACCCTTGTTCCTGTGTGTGTGTGTGTGTGTGTGTGTGTGTGTGTGTGTGTGTGTGTGTGTGTGTGTGTGTGTGTGCGTGAGTGAGTGAGTTACGAGTGTGACTGGTCCCTCTTCTCGTCACTTCAAATCAATCACTTTCCTCTTCCCCTAACAATGCACTCTCTTTAAGCCCCGCCTCCGATATGATCCGTACAGCTTCTCCAGTTTGCTTTCCTTTCTTATTGTTATCAACATGTCCTGTTTGTTTGTTTTGTCTGCTTTCCATCTTTGTTTTGTTCTGTTGGTCACCGTCTCTTGTCCCAATGTAAAGTGTCTTTTTGTATTTAGAAAAGCGCTATATAAGTTTGAATTATTATTATTATCATTATTATTCATATCTGGACATAAACACATACCCTTTCTCTCCGTTCTCCGTCAATCAGATCTCATTTCTGCAACTTAAAAGGTTGACTTTGCCGTGCGTTGAGTTTTGTCCGTCCCTGCAGCCGAGCTGTGGGAGTAACTGAGAACTTTGGATGCTGTTTTTACGCATCAAGTTATTGGCCTCTCATTGTGACTCATGACGTGGTCCATGACCAACACAACATCACCTCGTCGTAAACAAACTCTGGAAATACACGCTGCGGGGCCACAGCCGCCTACCAGGAGCTGTGAGACCAGAAATAGTTTTATAAGGACACGTAGAAAACACCACCGTGTGATGTTTCCAGTGTTACGAAACACAATGCTACACCATATACACCCCTAAAGGCAACCAGACAATGTGGGAGATTACTCTGATAAATAAATATATGCTTTTTTGGAAGAAAAAGACAGTTTCAGCATGTAACTCTCAAGAAAGAAAAAGTCATTTTACTCTTTAAGTTTTCTAATTCAGATTAGAAGATTAAGATGCAAAGTGTTATTTACGGAGGCGTTGGTCAGCGTATGTTTGAACGATGGAGAACGAGCTGTTTCCCTCTGCCTCCTGTCTCTAAGCTAAGCTAAGCTATCACCTCTAGTCCATAATCAACTCGCTTACGAAGACATCGGAGCGGTAACTACATGTTGACGTGCACAAAGTAGACTTTATGCAGTAGGAAAGATTGCTAAAAATATAAAATATAAAATTATATATGTAATATAAAAAATCATTGAAATAATGAGGTGAGTGTATTTAATACTATTTATATAGCACTTCTCCAGGACAAAGGTGAAATATCTGTTGGACACGTTTGTGTGTGAGTGTGTGTGTGTGTGTGTGTGTGTGTGTGTGTGTGTGTGTGTGTGTGTGTGTATTTGCGTGTGTGTGTGTGTGTGTGCGTTGCTGTCTTGTGCTGTTTTCATTCTACCGTGTCTATTTTCAGCTCTTACCGCTAACTTCTCGCACCTTGTCATTTTTCATGACACCTTGAATGCATTTTTCATGAGAACATGTCGTCATTTGCCCCGTTTTCTCAATCTCACAACCTCTCAGAGCTCACAACCTCTCAGAGCTCACAACCTCTCAGATGTTCACATCATTTCCACATCCAGAGGTTCAACATGAGTTAATCCTGTTTCTTACCTTCTCCTGTCTCCATCATCCAGATTTCCCTCCCAGATCTCTCAATGTGTTTGATCCCCCCCCCCCCCCCCCCATTGACCCATGTATTTCTCCTTTTTATTGATTGTTAATTGTTTCACTTATTCACCCGTCGTGTGTGTATCTGCAATCAAGGCTTGAATTGTTTGAGAGGTTGATGCTGCTCACGATGAGTAAAGCTCATGCTGGCGCTTCGGTCTGCTCAGAGGTCGATCAGGAAGAAAGCGAGGGAAAACGCTACGCTCGTTGTATTAGCTAGTAATAGACAAAAAAAGCCTCCTGCCTGTACCATGCAGTTGCATTACTGATTGTGAAGTTTTTATGTGCTTTCAGTTGGGTAAAAGTGGTAATCGGTATAGAAGTAGCGACATGGAATCATAACCGTCAGTAATACAAATATGTAATATGTCAATATGAATGCCTGTCGGAGTTGCGTGAATGTACCGTAACATTATGTAGTGTCAAATGGGATATAGTGCATCAGTGAGTCATGCTAGCGAATGAGAAACAGTACTAACCACCTGTAACCTGTGACAATGAGAGTTGTGTGAATGTGCAGAATGTCGCCACTAGTTACAGTAGGTTGTGTAAGCACATGTTCTATGTACACTACCGTTCAAAAGTTTGGGGTCACTTAGAAATGTCTTTAATTTTCAAAGAAAAGCACCGTTTTTTCAATAAAGATAACATTAATAAAAAAAAACGCACTATACATTGTTAATGTGGTAAATGACTATTCTAGGTGGAAACGTCTGGTTTCTAATGAAATATCTCCATAGGTGTATCAAGGCCCATTTCCATCAACTATCACTCTAGTGTTCTAATAGTACATTGTGTTTGCTAATCGCCTTAGAAGACTAATATCTGATTAGAAAACCCTTGAGCAATTCTGTTTAGCACAGCTGAAAACAGTTATGCTGGTGATATAAGCTATACAACTGGCCTTCCTTTGAGCTTGAAGTTTGAAGAACAAAATGAATACTTCAAATATTCATCATTATTTCTAACCTTGTCAATGTCTTGACTATATTTTATATTCATTTGATAAATAAAAGTGTGAGTTTACATGGAAAACACAAAGTTGTCTGGATGACCCCAAACTTTTGAACGGTAGTGTATATATATAAGGAAAAACGCTACGCTAGTGGTATTAGCTAGGAACAGACTAAAACAGCCTGCAGAAGGCAGTTGTGTTACTGATTGTGATATATTTCTATACTTTCGGTAAAAACTGTCCTTAAACATGCCTGGATGTCCTATGTGTCCAAGTGTGCAACACGTGCATATGTGTGAGTAGTAGCTGTGCCTTCGACTCTAAACTCCTGCCGCTGTTTGCCTGCTGAAGCAACCGGCATGAGTGTATGTTGAACGTGTCACTGACTAAGTACCTCTGTATGTGTCTATGTTGCAGAACTCCCAGAGGAAAAGAGGAGCGCGACCAAACAACAAGCCTGACAAGAAGCTCTGTCCACAGGTAACCCAGGCACACATACACACACATACACACACACACACACTGTTTATAGCACAATCACAGATAGCAAGTAGCTCAGTGTGTATCGTTGAAACATCTGCAGCACTGGAGAAAACCTACAAATATTACAAAAGCAAGCCTTTTCTGTGTGACCACCATCTCAGCCACTGTTGTTCTCCTGCTGCTGTTCCTGTTGCCCAAAGCTTGTTTAGTTTCTTATTTATTTATTTGCTCTATAAGGCAGGCAACCATTTTATCCAAACATATAGTTTAGTAGTGTATCCTCATTATTATTACACCGAATAAACAGGATTTGTCACACACACACTTCATAATTACACAACAGTCCTCGGGATGTTTTTTAATTTCCTGTTGGTCGCATCCAGAGAGCAGATGTCCTAAAAACATCAACAAGAAAAATAATTAAATATTATCATATTTCCATGGCGTCAGCATTGCATCGGTGCCGACGATATTTGACGGTGTCAGCATCGCTGGAGGCCGTCGTCTCTGCAAAAATGTAATCGCATGTCCTGCAGGTGACAGGAATTGATTCCCTCCCACACGTCTCGGCCGGAGCGGATCGCACTGTGCGGCGCGTGTTCCTCACGAGGATCAGAGACGTTTAGACGCGCTTCTTGAATCCCGCTCACAAATGAATTTTCTGCACAGAGGAACTCTAACAGGATGAGGTCTTTCACTCATGTTCCATTTTAAAACAATTTCAAGATTTCTATTATCTTGTAACCAAAAATAAAATCACAAAAATGTCACATAACTCTTTATGGCATCGAGATCTCTACAAACTATTTTTTTTAAGATGGAGAATCCATAGGCGACGGGAGAAGATTTGTTTTGGTATCGGAAGTGTTCCGGTTACCTTTTGTCAGAGTGATGAACCTTGTGGAGATCCAAAGACACATTGTACAGAATTAGATCTCATTTGTTATAAACTATGAATCAATAAGCAGAATCACAAAACCGTAGCAACAAAAATCTCATTCTTGTCATTGTGGTCCAGCAGTCATTTCCATATTTAAACTTTTATTTCAGACTTACGGTCCAAATAAATACAAAATAAATACAAAATAAAATAAAATGTATATGTATATATATATATATATATATATATATATATATATATATATATATATATATATATATATATATATACAGTACATATATATTTTATTTTATTTTGTATTTTATATTTCACTTTGTATACTTTATGCACAGTCACTGTTTCTTTCTTTCTTTCTTATATTTATATTTTATTCTCGTGTGTTTAGTTTATTGGTGCTACTGTGTCGACAAATTTCCCCTTGGGGATTAATAAAGTATATATCTATCTATCTATCTAGTACAAAACATTAAATATAATAAAATACATAATAGAGCATGTACTACAGCAAAGATGTTGCTTCTGGAGAGCGGCAATGAACAGACTCATACTGTGAATCATCACCTTGAATGCCGATCCTCCCTTAAACAGCTGAGTCATTCTTTTAGATTCTACTTCAAACACCACTCGTTTTCAGAATAGACGTGCTGAGGTTGTGCGGGGCCGCCGACCACGACTGCCGTGTTGAAAATCTAAGTTTAATCCTCTCAGACTAAGTGTGTTCTGCCTCACAGCTCATCACTGGGCTGTCTCTGGTCTGTGACCTCGTTCCTCTGGGGATCACACTGGTATCCGTCCAAATAGGCCTGTGCGGTTTGGAGCAGATTCATCAGCATTTCCGCCGGAAACTAAAAACACATATTTTCCGACTACATCTAGATTAAAACACAGATTAGCACTTCAGTGGCACTTAAATAGCTCTTATTAAGGTACTTTTGTAGTTCGCTATGTTGAGGAAATGTTACTTTCTGTATTCTTGTTGTTCTTAGTTTGTACTCTAACTTGATGCACGTATTGTAAGTCGCTTTGGATAAAAGCGTCTGCTAAATGACATGTAATGTAATATTGTAATTTCCTCGATTCCCCCTCATCTCCACATCATATCTTTCTCTCTTTTTCTTCCCTCCATCTTGTCCTGCAGTCGTTTGTACTCACTGTAGTGTAATCCTTGCATAGCCCGTTTGTGTTCATGCTTGGCTTGAAGATCAGGTCTCGACACCACACGTTTCATCTCAACCTCCTCTTTATTCTGACTCACTTCTCTTCCATTAATAGAAAGAAAATGTCTTCAACCTCACTTCCCGAGGTCTCCCTCCCTTCTTTATTTGTAGCTAAAAGAGCGTTCTTTACTCTGTGAACGAAAAAGACGCTCTCGGAGCTGGAAGTGTGCAAGATCAGGTGCAACAGGACATCGAGATACAGATTAAAACCCACAGTACTAACATATCGCCACAGAAGCTTTTTGCTGTGAACTTACTTCTCTCAGTGACATCCAACAGGAGCCGGGCGTTCTCCACGAGTCTCGTACCATAAACGGTCGACTCCCATTATGGGGTTGGAAAAGCTCCACAGACCGTAAAACCTTGCTTCTGAGGAACGAGGTGTGCACAGGGTCACCTGGGGTCAGCCTATGGTATTTAGGGATACACACATCAGTATACAGTACGTTTGTGTTGAGCGCGTCACACAACTCAGGCTAAAAGAGGATTGTTTAAAGACGACCCAGACCACAGGAACACGGCCCGTCTGGAGTCGGTTTGGCTAACGTAGGTCCAACACCCACCCTCCTGAGGGAGGCATCTGGCTCTTTAAATACTGACCACTCCACCGTGTTCAGCGGCTGGTCACTGGCTTTGTGTGTCTGCTCTTTGGGCAGGCAGTGTACTGGAAACTAAGTCTGATTCGTAAGAGCAGAGTAGAATAAATATCTCAAAAAAGAACATAATGTTTAAAAAAAACAAACGGTTGTTTAACTGTTCACTGACATGCTCTACGGAGCCACGGAGTTGGGGATGTAAAACGCCTTTTTCTTTATTTTACAAAGTCAAAGGTTATATCATAGGTAATAAAACACACCTCTGCTCAATTTTGATACGGTCACGTTTTTCTTTTGCCGTAAACATTTGTTTCGTAAGCGGAGGCCAACCACTAATGATTATTTTCTGAACTTCCTGGTTTCCTTTGTGTGGCGTCTTTGTTTCTCCTCCATAAAAGCCTCACGAGGAACAAACACAACCACGACTCTGACCTCAGCGTTTGGTAGCTGAAAGCCGCGAGCTAGTCAAGTAGCGCCGTGTCATTATGCTCCAAGTTCAAGGCAAACTGTAAATAGAATGAACATGAAGTTGTCCCAGGACTGAGAGATATTGCACAGACTATAAAAAGAACAATTCAGTCGCAAAAACATACATACTTCACTCCAGACCTCTAATGTTGTCCAGCTGTCTGCGTGGATTTAACCCTCCTGTGACCTTTAGGGTCAATTTGACCCCATTCAATGTTTAACGTTGATGTTCTTTGGGGTCAATTTGACCCCAGGCTGTTTATTACTGTGTCAAACATATAAGAAGTATCAACATTTGTATATATTTAAAGGGATATTTAGGTAGTCAACAAACAAATATAAAATACCTCACACTTAAACTTGGGAAACAATATTAATTATAATAATTTTCTGGAGGTTTTAATTGCTGGGGTCAAATTGACACCGAGGGTAAAATATGTTAGTAAATGTGAAGTTAACAGGAGGGTTAAACATTTATCCATCCGTCTGCAGGTTTTATTTTCTGAGTGTGTGTGTGTGTGTGTGTGTGTGTGTGTGTGTGTGTGTGTGTGTGTGTGTGTGTGTGTGTGTGTGTGTGTGTGTGTGTGTTTCTCAGTCTTAATGTCTCTAATTTTTATAAAGTTGTGTCCTTTTTTTATACTGTATCATCATGAGTTACTTATCTGTCATCTGTTTTAAAAAAACAAAGCAGATTCATTCCTCAAGTAATGCAGTCCACACAGGCTGGAACCTGCACATGTTTGTCTTGTTGATTAGAGGAACAACCTTAAAATAGACACATGTCCGCCGCGTGATGGCGTGTGTGTACACGCCCGCCTCTCGGTGACACAACAGTTGTTGCATCAAGGGTTAGTTGAGAGTTTTTCCTGGTCCGATGTGAGGTTTTGGGCCAGGGATGTCTATGTGTACAGATTGTAAAGCACTCTGAGACAAATTAGTAATTTGTGAAAATGGGCTATACAAATAAACTGAGTTGAAAACTGAATTGATTTGCATCAACTCTCTCCCCTCTCCGTCCCGTCTCGCAGGAGGACAGCTCGGACCTGAAATGCCAGCTCCACTTCGCCAAAGAGGAGTCGGTCCTGATGTGCAAGAAGCTGACCAAACTGGTGAAGGACTGCGACGCCATGAAGGAGGAGCTGGCCAAGTTCCGGTCGCTGTACGGAGACGTCAACGCCTCGCTCACCGTGGAGGAGGTGAGAGCAGGAGGAGGGGCGGGCGTTGGTTTTTCGTGTCGATCGACGCAGCAGTATAAAAAGAAAACATGTTCATCAACCAGATGAATAAATTAAAAGTAAAAACCAAAAAGCGGGATGTTGACCTTTACACTGTCTGTGGCGTTGCACTTTGTCAGACAGTGTAAAGGTTAGTGAACCATGAAGCGTTGGGAATCAGAAATCACCACACAGTGGAGGAGGATTTGGTATTTAGATGATAGTGGTACAGCACCGTAAGGAAAATACAAAAACCCTGACTTTACATCTTTATACCGTTTAAATCTGTTTAGCTATTATAGTATTTTTTAAACTACCTCCCCCTCATTACCGCACATGCAGAGAAACTCCTGGGAAAACTCTACAAAGCTGAGTTTATATTGTTTTAGAAACAGCCGACACTCCCCACACAGCTTATTAAATCCAACTCACTTCTGAGCCGTTGCCGTGACTAATGCTGGAAAAACTGTTGCAATATTGACTTTCCAGTCTCGTGCGTAAGGATCAGTATTTGAATATCCAGGACTGAAGATGTTATTACTATGACAGTTTGTCTTTCTTCATCATGGTAGAAACCCTTAGAAGCCCCTCAATAATTAATGTGAATAGTCTCAAAGGGGACATATTGTGAAAATTCCACTTTTTTAGTGCTTCTATACGTTAATTTGGGTATCTAGCATGTCTCCCAACACACAAACTCTGGAAAAAAAACAACTCAGGCGGCTTGTTGTGGTTCCTCTAAGTCAGAAACGATATGCTTGAGTGAGTCGAGGTAGATGTCGAAGCCGGCCCATGTAGGGAGTCTGGCTACATGGCCTTGGAGGGGGGGCTGGCTCATTAGCATTTAAAGGAACAGGCACTCAAAACAGGTCAATTTGTGGGGAGGTGTTTCTGACAGGGTACAAAGGCTGTTTGAAATGATTCTTGTGGTATTTTGACCAAAATATGTTACACACATTTCATTAAGACCCCAAGGAACCAGATCAACTTGTGGAAAAATGGGCATACGATGGGTCCTTTAAAGATGAACAGCTGATCTAGCGTGTGTTGATGAACAGATGAGACTTGAATAAGTACATGGTTCCCCTCTCCTAATGTCCTTTTTAACCCCCCCGCCCCCACCAGGTGGCGGACTCCCCCCACACGCGCGAGGCGGAGATCAGAGTCCACCTGAAGCTGGTGGAGGAGGAGGCCAACCTGCTGAGTCGGCGCATCGTTGAGCTGGAGGTGGAGAACCGGGGGCTCCGAGCCGAGATGGACGACATGAAGTCGCCACACGGTAGTTTTGAAACTCGTCTAGATGTGTATATTTGTATAAACTAAAATCATAAAAAGTTTTGGAAAAGTCATAGAAATTTGTTATAATCACATGTTCATTGACGCCGAGTTTGAAATAATTAATATGTTTTTTAAAGAAAGACGCTCAGAATATAAGCCGGCGTACGCTCTCAATACGCTACATTTTCAAGAGATTTCAGTTTGGTCATGGAAATTTGGTTTAAAGTCATGGAAAAGTCATGAAAATCCATTGGTCAAAATGTGTAAGATCCCTGTCATTGTTTCTTCTCCCTAGATGGTCCACAGGAGCTTTCTGGTGTCGGCGGCGGTCTGGGCCTGGGACTCGGCGGAGCGGCTTCGTCCGAAAACTTCATGGAGCTCCAGAGACACCTCCAGTTTGTGGAGGAGGAGGCGGAGCTCCTCAGGAGGTCTCTCATCGAGATGGAGGAACAGAACAAACTCCTGATGAACGAGATAAACCGCTACAAATCGGATCTCCCGCCGCCGCCCTCTGCGATGTCCTCCAGTTCGTTAGCACAGCTGACGGACGGGCTGCTCAACGACAGCCCGGAGAGGGCGGAGCTTATCAGCACCGACGCCCCGGCCCACGAGGAGGAGCTCCGGCTCGCCAAGCTTCAGATGGGAGAACTGGGGGGGAAGGTGAAGAAGCTGCAGTACGAGAACCGAGTGCTTCTGTCCAACCTGCAGCGCTGTGATCTGGCCTCCTACCATTCTCCTTCCTCCTCCTCCTCTTCCTCCTCACTTCGGCTGGCTCTGGACACAGACGCCGAGGCCGGAGACTCAGCCGAGTGCCTCCCGAGGTAGTCTTACGTTTTCAGAGAGAAACCCAACACTAAACAGACCCACATGTCATCAAAGCTAAATGTCTCAGAAGTCCTGACGGTGTTTTCTGTGTTTCCTCCGTCAGCCCGCTGCAGCGCAAAGAGCCGGTCGGGGGGGAGACCGACGCCCTGGAGATCAGGGAGCGCAAAAAGAAGATCGAGGACAACGCTGACGCAGCAGCATCCCTCCCCGGGTACCTGGGGCACAAGGACCACGACGTCTTGCTGGCCATTAGGGACCAGGCCCGCTTGGTTTCCACGGCGATCCAGCTGCTGACCTCCCCCGAGTCCAACTGCCTGTCCTCCTCCCCGTCCATCTACCACAAGGTCTGCAGCCACGAGGCCGCGGAGCCGTGTGACCTGGAGAAACCTCAGCCGCACAGCCAGGTGCGTGGGGGGGGGACGAGAATTAGTTTTCTGGCGGAAGGCGCAACATTAGTGATGACAAACAACAACAACAATCAACGGGGCAGTAACAGGGCAATGTGTGTATCAACTTAAGAATACCATAAGAAAAAGTGCACAACAAATAACGTTAAAGTGTTTCACGTGACATGTGTGTGGAGGAGGGGGAGGGAAGAGGAAGAAGGAGGAGGGAGGAGAGAGGAGGAGGAGGAGGAGAGAGGAGAGAGGAGAGAGGAAGGCGGAGGAGGAGGAGGAGGGAGGAGGAGGAGAGGAGGAGGAGGAGAGAGGAAGGCGGAGGAGGAGAGAGGTGGAGGAGAGAGGAGAGAGGAAGGTGGAGGCGAGAGGAGAGAGGAGGAGGAGGATGAGGAGGAGGAGAGAGGAGGAGGAGAGAGGAAGGCGGAGGAGAGAGGAGGAGGAGGAGGAGAGAGAGGAGGAGGAGGAGAGGAGGCGGAGGAGAGGAGGAGGAGGAGGGAGGAGGAGAGGAGGAGGTGGAGGAGGAGGAGGAGGAGGAGGAGAGAGGAGGAGGAGAGAGGAGGAGGAGAGAGGAAGGCGGAGTAGAGAGGAAGGCGGAGGAGAGAGGAGGAGGAGGAGGATGTTGAGGAGGAGGAGCCTGAGGAGATAGAGATATCTTTTATCAATGACCACCGGAGGTGATGACGTCTTATTTATTCCTCCTGCAGATCTCCGAGCTGTCGGAGCTGGCCGACCGGCCGCTGGTCGGCGCTCTGACCAGTCGGCTGCAGGCCCTTCACTCCCAGCTGCAGGCCTTCGTGGAGCGGGTGGACGGCCTGGGTAAACCCCCGGCAGGCGGGGGGGACACTCCGGTGGAAGGAGCGTCTCCTCTGGCCTCCCCCTGCGCCCCTCCCCCCTGCTCTGGAGACGGCCAGGATGGACTGACCGCTGCCGCCGAGCAGGTAACAAGACGGCGACCTCACTCCTCCTTTCCACTCCTTGTCACTCCGTCTCTTTCATTTGTTATCAGTCTCTTCTTTTATTCTTTTAAGAGCGTATCGTTTGCATAATTCTCCCGATCCCATGCTGCTTTAGTCACTAAAATGGATTTACACAACACGCTCAAATCTGATGTACCGGCAATGTCCTGTGAACCTGACAAAGAGATGCCCCGGCTGTCTGGGCAGATTAGAAGTATTCAGATTTGAGCGGCCAGTGTAAACTCGATGCCCCCCATGTCGTCTGCATGCAGGGACATTGCATAACCGGGTATTTAGATGCTGCTGTAGGCCTCAAATGGAGCTTGTTTGTATGCATAGTCGGGTTATTAAGAGCACTTGTGTTTCTATATATCCATCTGCGTCATAAAACCAACACGTCTAGGTTCAGATCGCGAAAGGTTGTCCAATACCAATCCTACTTTCTTTATTATTATTATTTATTTATATAGATTAATCCACATGTATGGTGTAATTGAATGTGCTGGACTGAGACCAGCAGGACAATTTTTTTAGTTTTGCCCGTATGAAGATTTATGTTGCATCGTTGACAGGCAAATAATAACTAAGCATAGTCAACTAGAACGGGCCCTCGGTAGAGCGGAAACCTTTGCATATCACACGATTGGGCATTGAATTCTGAACATGTTGGCATTAGTTGCATGCCTATTGGATAGAAATGGTAAAAAGAAGATTATGACCTTTTCATGACCTTGACCGTTGATCCGATCGATCCCAATAATAAACAATCATCCCACCAAATTTCATGCAATTCAGTTTCAGACTTTTTGAGTTATGCGAGTAACACGCATACAAATTAATAAATAAGTAAATAAATACAAGTTTTTTTGGGGGGTGGGTTTATGTCTTTTTTAATCTGATCTAGTTTCTCTGTCTGCAAGAGGCTGTGAGGGTCATACACAGTTTTAGAGAACACATCATCATGTTTAGACTCCATTCGAGGCCGACTCCGAGTCCCAACACCCTCCAATCTCT